>JAFMOC010001269.1:0-27850 GCA_019802505.1 Corydoras sp. C115 | reverse complement strand
GTGGGTTTGACTGTAACGTTTTAAAGCTTTAAACTTTAATTACAGATAATAAAATAAAGTTTATTACTTTCAGGAACATACTTTGATAAACATGCAGCTTATGCAGACAAATACAGCAAAGATCATCAGAGACGCAGCGGGAACCCCTCCAGGTTCATGTTCGTTGCCCGGGTGATCGTTGGGAGGTACAGAGTCGGATGTCCAGATTTCCGTAGCCCTGATGGTGAACTGTATGCAAGTTTCCACGACAGCTGTGTAGATAATGCCTTCAATCCTAGAGTTCATGTTATTTTTAACTCTGATCAGATTTACCCCGAGTACGTACTGGAGTACTGACCCCTACAGGCTTCCTGAATAACGTCCAATTAAAAAATTTTATCTTAATTAATTTTAATATAACGTTCGCCTCTCAGCGCTAGGGATTCCCGGTTCGAATCCCCATCTGGGTGGAGTTTCCATGTTCTCCCCGTGTCCGCGTGGGTTTCCTCCGGGCTCTCCGGTTTCCTCCCACAGTCCAAAAACATGGATCAAGTTAATTGAGTTCTCTAAATTCTCCCATATAGAGTGTGTGTGTGTGTGTGAGTGAGTGTGTGCCCAGCGATGGATTGGCGCCCTGTCCTGGGTCTATCTGCCCAGCGCCCGAGACGTTCTCCCCTGGATGGGCATGGGGAACCCCACCGCGACCCTAGTACAGGATAAAGCGGGAGATAATGAATGAATGAATGAATTTTAATATAATAGGCGGCACTGGGTTTAGTGTTTGGCATGTTCGCCTCTCAGCACTAGGGATTCCTGGTTCGAATCCCCATCTGGGTGGAGTTTCCATGTTCTCCCCGTGTCCGCGTGGGTTTCCTCCGGGTTCTCCGGTTTCCTCCCACAGTCCAAAAAACATGGAACAAGTCAATTGAGTTCTCCAAATTGCCCCATATAGAGTGTGAGTGTGTGTGTGAGTGTGTGTGTGAGTGTGTACAGCGATAGATTGGCGCCCTGTCCTGGGTGTATCTGCCCAGCTCCCGAAACGTTCTCCCCTGGACGGGCATGGGGAACCCCACCGTGACCCTAATATAGGATAAAGCGTAAGATAATGAATGAATGAATACTATGTTTAAATATTTATATTTATTAAGATGAAGCACGGTGGCTTAGTGGTTGGCATGTTCTCCTCTCTGCGCTAGGGTTTCCTGGTTCGAATCCCCATCTAGGTGGAGTTTCCATGTTCTTCCAGCGCGCGAAACGTTCTCCCCTGGATGGGCATGGGGAACCCCACCGCGACCCTAATAGAGGATAAAGCGGAAGATAATGAATGAATTTTAATATAATAATTATTTACCTCTTAACATCCTCCCAAAATAACAAGACTACTAAACAAAACATAATAAAATATCTAAAGAAACATCAAAATTTAAAACAGGATTTAAAAGTTTCTACAAATTAAAAAAATCCCCCAAAAAAACGATGTGAAATGTTTAATAATATAAAAATTAAATTAAATCAAATACAACTTTATGCCCAGTGATAGATTGGCATCCTGTCCTGGGTGTATCTGCCCAGCGCCCGAGACTTTCTCCCCAGGATGGACATGGGCACACACCCCCCCCCCTAATAGAGGATAAAGAGGAAGGTAACGGATGGATGGAAGGATAAAACTTTAATAAAAAATTATTTAAAGATTAAAGTCTTATAAAAATGTCCACCTGGTTTACTTTGGTCTTTAAGATTTTAATAAACTACAGAATGAAAATGACGTTAGGCTAAAAGTCACTTAACTTTTTATTTAATTAGATTTAAAAAGCAACAGAAACTAAAGGAAACAAAAAGGTAACTGCAACCAAAGTAAGTCATATTTTTTGTTCATCCAGTTAATAATACCAACCTTAAGTTATAAGTTATTGGATCATAAGTTTAAATTACTATAATAGCTATAATATAAATAAATTGGGCGGTGGCTTAGTGGTTTTGCACGTTCGCCTCTCAGCTCTAGGGATTCCCGGTTCGAATCCCCATCTGGGTGTAGTTTCCATGTTCTCCCCGTGTCCACGTGGGTTTCCTCCGGGTTCTCCGATTTCCTCCCACAGCCCAAAGACATGGATCAAGTCAATTTAATTCTCCAAATTGCCCCATATAGAGTGTGTGTGTGTGAGTGAGTGTGTGAGTGAGTGGCGTCCTGTCCTGGGTGTATCTGCCCAGTGCCCGAAACTGCCCCTCCCCCCCCCCGGGAGATAATTAGATGTAAATGTATAAACTGAAGTATCAGATCAGTTGTTATAAAGCTGCAGTGACTCAGCATTAAGACTCAGACTGTTTATTTCATGTTCTGGAGCTAAATCACATTTACAGTACGAGTTCTGTGAGCAGCAGAGAATCGCTCTGGATTGGATCTGATCCACTGGAGAACAGTAGAACGTGTGGACGCTTCATACATGTTCTGCGCTGAAGTTTCCTGATTGGCTGAGTCAATGGCGTCATGTGGTTCAGTCAAAGTAATCCTCGATGTCGATGTCGGGGATGAGCAGCTCCTCTCCATACGAGGACAGGTCCATCTGGTTCAGGATGAGGTTCTCGAAGGTCTCCTCCAGGTCAGTGTCTCCGATGAGGACGGCGCCCACCATGCTCCCGCCGCTCATCACCACCTTCACGTACTCCAGACCTTTAGAGCAGCGAACCAGCAGCTCGTGATCTGAACCCAGTCCCTGAGCATTAAACTTCCCCAGCAGAACCACCTGCATCACAGGAGAACACCCACAACCCACCACGGTCACTGCAGGTGGAGCAGCAGCACCCACCCAAACTCCACATTCACCCTGCACCCCGAGTCCATAGCTTTCAAGTTCTAAACCTACTTTAAAAAGTTCTTTAGTGAATCAAACATCATCCACCTTGTAGTTGAAGAACTTGGTGACGTGAGAAAAGAGCTCGAAGCAGATGTCCAGCTCCATCTTTTCCTCCTGAACGTGAGCAGCGACACAGCGAGCAGCGTAGAAGCCCATCTGCCGCGCCTGCGTCCATAAACGCATCTGCCACACGGGGGCGCCAAACGGCCAGAACAGCCACAGCAACGACGACGCGTTCATACAGATACAGAAAACAATACACGAGATTTATAATGATGTTTTTATGAATCAACTGAAATTAAATCTATAATTAATAAAGTAAAGAAGTCTGTAAATCAGTTTATTACGGCATCTTTCAGTTAAACCCGAATAAAACACATAACGAAAGAAAGTTACGATACACTGCCCGAAATATGCTAATGAGATGCTAACTAATAGATTATTTTAAGATAATTAAGATGTAAAAAAAAAAAGGAAAAATTCATATTATTTTTATTTTAATACTTCAGAATCTCTCTCTCACACTCATTCAGTTGGTGGTCGTAATGCACCACGATGCCGTTTGTTGATCCTCAACAATTACATTTACATTTACATTTAGTCATTTAGCAGACGCTTTTATCCAAAGCGACTTACAAATGAGAACACCACAAGTCAGAAGCCATGGAGAAAACCAACTATACTGTAAATTCATCAAACCTGATTGTTATTTGAAGTCGCGCCCCCCCCCCCCCCCCCCCCCCCTCTTTTTTTTTTTTTTTTTTTTTTCTTCTACAACAGGTATTTGTTAAAGAGATGCGTCTTAAGTAGTTTCTTAAAACTGTTTAGTTATTCTGCCTTACGGACAGAGTTGGGAAGATCGTTCCACCATTTTGCAGTGGTGAACGCCACAGAGTGAGAATTAGCTCCTCGGTGAGGTGGAACCGCCAGGCGGCAATAATCACTGGAGCGAAGTGAACGAGTCGGAGTGTATTTTGAAAAGATAGGGTGAAGGTAAGAGGGGGAAGATCCAGAAATGGTTCTGTATGTCAGAGTCAGTGACTTGTACTGAATGCAGCAGCTACAGGAAGCCAATGGAGGGAAGTGAGTAATGGAGTGACATTTAAATGGAGTGACAATTAAAATAAGAAATAAAGGTTCAATCAACACAATGGATTTAAACTGGCGGCACGGTGGCTTTGTGGTTGGCATGTTCTCCTCACAGCGCTACAGATTCCCAGTTCGAATCACCAACTGGGTGGAGTTTCCATGTTCTCCCCGTGTCCGGGTTCTCCGGTTTCCTCCCACAGTCCAAAAACATGGATCAAGTCAATTGAGTTCTCCAAATTGCCCCATATAGAGTGTGTGTGTGTGTGTGTGTGTGTGTGTGTGTGTGTGTGTGTGTGTGAGTGTGTGTCCAGTGATAGATTGGTGTCCAGTGATAGATAGCCCTGTCCTGGGTGTATCTGCCCAGCGCCCGAGACGTTCGCCCCTGGATGGGCATTGGGACCCGTTCGCCCCTGGATGGGCATTGCGACCCCCCCCCCCCCTCCGCGGAAGATAATGGATGGATGGGTTCTGTCAATACACCTGACACACACAACACACACACACACACACATATACAGTGGGTTGCAAAAGTATTCATACCCCTTGAACTTTTCCATATTTTGTCACATTACAACCACAAACATAAATATATTTCACTGGAATTTAATGTGAAAGACCAACACAAAGTGGTATACAATTGTGAAGTGGAAGGAAAATTATACATGAATCAACATTTTTTTTACAAATAAAAAACTGAAAAGTGCGACGTGCAAAAGTATTCAGCCCCCTTTTCCCTGAGTGCAACCAATTGCATTCAGAAGTTGCCTGATGACTGCTAATGACTCAAAAGGGTCCACCTGTGTGTAATCTAATCTCAGTACAAATACAGCTGCTCCGTGACGGCCTCAGATGTTGGTTAAGAGAATATTGGGGAGCAAACAGCATCATGAAGTCCAAAGAACACACCAGACAGGTTAGGAATATGGTTTTGGAGAAGTTTAAAGCAGGCTTAGGTTATAAAAAGATTTCCAAAGCTTTGAACATCTCACGGAGCACTGTTCAATCCATCATCCGGAAATGGAAAGAGTATGGCACCACAGTAAACCTGCCAAGACAAGGCCGTCCACCTAAACTTACAGGCCGAACAAGGAGATCACTGATCAGAGAGGCAGCCAAGAGGCCCATGGTGACTCTGGATGAAATGCAGAGAGCCACAGCTCAGGTGGGGGAAACTGTCCACAGGACAACAATTAGTCGTGCACTACACAAATGTGGTCTTTATGGAAGAGTGGCAAGGAGAAAGCCATTGTTAAAAGAAAACCATAAGAAGTCCCGTTTGCAGTTTGCCAGAAGCCATGTTGAGGACACAGCAAACATGTGGAAGAAGGTGCTTTGGTCAGACGAGACCAAAATTGAACTTTTTGGCCACAATGCAAAACGCTATGTGTGGCGGAGAAATAACACTGCACATCACTCTGAAAACACCATCCCCACTGTCAAATATGGTGGTGGCAGCATCATGCTCTGGGGGTGCTTCTCTTCAGCAGGGACCGGGAAGTTGGTCAAAGTTGATGGGAAGATGGATGGAGCCAAATACAGGGCAATCTTGGAAGAAAACCTGTTGGAGTCAGCAAAAGATTTGAGACTGGGGCGGAGGTTCACCTTCCAGCAGGACAACGACCCTAAACATAAAGCCAGAGCTACAATGGAGTGGTTTAAAAAAAAGAATATTCATGTGTTAGAATGGCCCAGTCAAAGTCCAGACCTAAACCCAATTGAGAATTTGTGGCAAGATCTCAAAACTGCTGTTCACAAACGCTCTCCATCCAATCTGACTGAGCTTGAGCTGTTTTGCAAGGAGGAATGGGCAAGAATTTCAGTCACTAGATGTGCAAAGCTGGTGGAGACATACCCTAAAAGACTTGCAGCTGTAATTGCAGCAAAAGGTGGCTCCACAAAGTGTTGTCTCAGGGGGGCTGAATACTTTTGCACGTCGCACTTTTCAGTTTTTTCATGTATAATTTTCCTTCCACTTCACAATTGTATACCACTTTGTGTTGGTCTTTCACATTAAATTCCAGTGAAATATATTTATGTTTGTGGTTGTAATGTGACAAAATATGGAAAAGTTCAAGGGGTATGAATACTTTTGCAACCCACTGTATATATATATATATATATATATGTGTGTGTGTGTGTGTGTGTGTGTGTGGGTGTGGGTGTGTGTTGTGTGTGTCAGGTGTTTTTATGACAATTGGGGTTTATTTACTTTAACAGTTGCATAATAAATAAAGCGTTTGATGACGGTGCTGGACAGAAACTACGTCATATGACGTCACCTGCTATCACAGATTCTTTTAGTTGCGTGTTCGCTGATGCTGTTATTGTTAGAGCTCCTCCTAAAAATGTCTTTATAAAAATATAAAAATCAGCCACGTTCTTTAAATCACACGCTGCGAAGCACAAAGCCTTTTTCCTTTTATGATTTCACATTTATTAAAATTGATGATGTGTGATTTACCTCGTTCACATAAATATTTATCATTCATTCATTATCTCCCGCTTTATCCTCTATTAGGGTCGCGGTGAGGTTCCCCATGCCCATCCAGGGGAGAACGTCTCGGGCGCTGGGCAGATAGACCCAGGACAGGGCGCCAATCCATCGCTGGGCACACACTCACTCACACAGACACACTCTATATGGGGCAATTTGGAGAACTCAATTGACTTGATCCATGCTTTTGGACTGTGGGAGGAAACCGGAGAACCCGGAGGAAACCCATGCAGACACGGGGAGAACATGGAAACTCCACCCAGATGGGGATTCGAACCGGGAATCCCTAGCGCTGAGAGGCGAACGTGCTAACCACTAAGCCACCGTGCCGCCACATAAACATTTAATTTAGATTTATTTATCATGGTTCTGAATCTCAGTACATTTAGAAGTAAGGGCGATTTTATAATAACTGTTATTAATGGTTAGAGGTTTTTTAATTGTAATATATAATAAGACTTTGTATTATTTATTTAATGTGTTACGTAAACACCGGAGCACTGGCGTACAGAAGCCCAGAGAGGACATGTGTTATTATTTTTAAGTCGATGTCACGAGATAAGAAAAAAAAATGTCTATAATATAAATAAATAAAATAATAACAAACCATAATTTGAAATGCCGCTGGTCCATAAATGCATCTGCCACACGGGGGCGCCAAACGGCCAGAACAGCCACAGCAACGACGACGCGTTCATACAGATACAGAAAACAATACACGAGATTTATAATGATGTTTTAATAAATCAAATGAAATAAAATCTATAATTAATAAAGTAAAGAAGTCTGTAAATCAGTTTATTACAGCATATTTCAGTTAAACCCCAATAAAACACATAACGAAAGAAAGTTATGATACACTGCCCGAAATATGCTAATGAGATGCTAATTAAGATGTACAAAAATAAGATGTAAAAAATAATGAGATGCCAAAAAGCGGCACGGTGGTTTAGTGTTTAGCATGTTCTCCTCTCAGCGCTAGGGATTTCCCGGTTCGAATCCCCATCTGGGTGGAGTTCCATGTTCTCCCCGTGTCTGCGTGGGTTTCCTCCGGGTTCTCCGGTTTCCTCCCACAGTCCAAAAACATGGATCAAGTCAATAAAATTCTCCAAATTGCCCCATATAGAATGTGTGTGTGTGAGTGAGTGTGTGCCAAGCGATAGATTGGTGTCCTGTCCTGGGTCTATCTGCCCAGCGCCCGAGACGTTTTCCCCTGGATGGGCATGGGGAACCCACCGCGACCCTAATAGAGGACACAAAGCGGAAGAAAATGGATGAATGAATAAAAGTCCTGTGAATTGTTTACTGTATCTGTATTGTAGCCTGTGGCACGGTGGCTTAGTGTTTAGCATGTTCTCCTCTCAGCATTAGGGATTCCCGGTTCGAATCCCCATCTGGGTGGAGTTTCCATGTTCTCCCCGTGTCCACGTGGGTTTCCTCCGGGTTCTCCGGTTTCCTCCCACAGTCCAAAAACATGGATCAAGTGAATTGAATTCTCAAAAAATTGCCCCATATAGAGTGTGTGTGTGTGTGAGTGTGTGTAGCGTGCCAGCATTGTTGAGAAGCGTGCTCAGAATGCCAGTCTGGAGTTTCCGACTTTAGTCCTTGCTTATGGTGTGTGGGATTCAAACCCAGGAGAAACGCTGAATGCAGTGCTGAGGTTTTGTTCTGGGTATTCCGTCAGTGATATTGGAGAGGGGAGTGGAATCACAGTTATCCAGGGAAACCAAGACCTGTGGAAGAGTGAGTAGAAGGCATGGGCAGACATTCCATAAACTACAGAAGGGAATGAATGGTGGCCAACATAGGATGTTGCAACTGTTTTTCTCACTGGGTTTTTACTGTTATTTTTCATTGTTTTTTTGTTATTTCTCTCACTATTTTGTATTGTGTTTTTCCCAGGGTTGTTTTCTTCCCCTGCTTCATTTATATTCGATTTTTGTTTATTTCGTTGAGTCGGAAACTTATGGTCTGTTCAGAGACTCAATGTCTTGTGCTGCTGAAGGGGTATTCATTCATTCTTCCGCTTTATCCTCTATTAGGGTCGCGGTGGGGTTCCCCATGCCCATCCAGGGGAGGACGTCTCGGGCGCTGGGCAGATACACCCAGGACAGGGCGCCAACCTATCCCTGGGCACACACTCACTCACCCAAACACACTCTATATGGGGCAATTTGGAGAACTCAATTGACTTGATCCATGTTTTTGGACTGTGGGAGAAAACCAGAGAACCTGGAGGAAACCCACGCAGACACGGGGAGAACATGGAAACTCCACCCGAGATGGGGATTCGAACTGGGAATCCCTAGTGCTGAGAGGAGAACATGCCAACCACTAAGCCACCATGCTGCCCTCATATCTTTATATAATTAATTAATTAGATACTGTTCTAAAGCATTAGTTTGGAACGTTTCGGTTCCTGTTAATGATAATTCATTCATTCATTCATTATCACCCGCTTTGTCCTCTATTAGGGTTGCGGGGGGGTTCCCCATGCCCATCCAGGGGAGAATGCCTCGGGCGCTGGGCAGATACACCCAGGACAGGACGCCAATCTATCACTGGACACACACTCACACACTCACTCACACACACACACACACACACTCTATATGGGGCAATTTGAAGAACTCAATTGACTTGATCCATGTTTTTGAACTGTGGGAGGAAACCGGAGAACCCGGAGGAACTCACGCAGACACGGGGAGAACATGGAACACTCCACCCAGATTGGGATTCGAACCGGGAATCCCTAGTGCTGAGAGGAGAACATGCTAACCACTAAGCCACCGTGCTGCCTAAAGGGGTATTAATGCCCTAATTTTAATGAAGACTGTGTATTAATTGCAACGAATTATATATAACTATATTTTAACATTGAAAGTGTTTATAATCTGTTTTTTTTTAACAGGTTTTTCCATTTTTACTGAGGGTCATTTCCTCTTGATAAGAGAAACGCTGTATTGGGGGTCTTCTGCCTTAGATTGTGGCTGTCAGGCGGGTGTTTAAGCCAACTTCTAGCCCAGTTCATGTGTGGTGGTTTGGGTGAACAACAATTGAGATTTTTGGTGTGGAAATAGATACCTGGGTGTGTAGATTTACATTTAATAATATATTGATTGTGGTGATTATTTCCATACTGGGCTAGGGGTTGTTGCTTTTACCCTCAGGACATGTTTCACTTTTTACACTGTTGACTGCAATTTTAGAGTTTTCTATAGGAAATACATAAATGTATAATTGATATTTGGTCGATCTTTTTCTTAAATAAAGTCATTGTATTCAACAGCTGTGTGATCATTTGAATGAACCATTGTGGGGAACAGTATAATTAAATAGGGTTCTCCCACCCTTTATAATCAGGGAGTGGCGTAGTCGAAATCTACTTGGGTTTAGTCATATGGGCCACATTTCTAACACGTCATCGTTGCTGTTAATATTCTGGTGGTTTTATTTTGTACACAAAATAAACATTTTATTACATGAGTTCTGATTTCAGAATGTGAGAGTTTGATTTGTAAATAATTAATTTTGCATTTTATTGCAGGAAATACAATTTTCAATTATCTCAGATCGTGAGACAGTAAATGGTATTGTTATAATGGTATGATGATCTTTTTTTTTTTTTTTTTTTTTTTTTTTGCTGTAGTAAATGTCACTGGCGGCACGGTGGCTTAGTGGTGGCATGTTCTCTCTCTCAGCACTAGGGATTCCCGGTTCGAATCCCCATCTGGGTGGAGTTTCCATGTTCTCCGCTTACCCCGTGTCCCGCGTGGGTTTCCTCCGGGTTCTCCGTTTTCCTCCCACAGTCCAAACACATGGATCAAGTCAATTGAGTTCTCCAAATTGCCCCATGTAGAGTGTGTCTGTGTGTGTGAGTGTGTGCCCAGTGATAGATTGGCATCCTGTCCTGGGTGTATCTGCCCAGTGCCCGAAACGTTCTCCCCTGGATTGGCATTGGGAACCCCCCCGCGACCCTAATAGAGGATAAAGCGGAAGATAATGGATGAATGAATGAAATGAATAAATGTCACTGTGCCTGAAGGAGGAGATAAATTCAACACAGAGCTCACATAGTGTTTAACCCTTTACTGTCTTGTTCACACTCATTCTGAACTAAAGGATGTTCTTATGTAATGCAGTTCTGAGATACCACCTGACTATGATGTCATACTGGGAGAGGCACCTGCACCTGCGTCGAAAGGTACACTGTTTTATGTCATCAACAGGTGAGAGAGTAAGAGTGAGACATCAGCAAATTCATTACTGAACCCAACATCAGGGGGACTGAATTCCCAATATTACGATGATGATGATGGAACCCATGGAGACTGAACAGGTGTACTGGAGCTATCATACAGAATGTGGAACTTGGAAGAGGTTTGAGGTACAGTAGATTTTAATTAATTGTCTTTCTCAAACCTCATCACCTCATCATGACTTTAATTCTGCATCATACATTTCAGCCGATCAGTAATTCGGTTCTGGAGAAACTCTACTCACAAAACCAGAGAGGGATTTTAGAAATCCTCACAGCAGAAGGATGGTTAAAAATAGATTTTGGAGGTAAAGTGTTCATGTTAACGATCATTAAACTGAATGTTACGTTCTGGAATGAATTCTATAGAATGTCATACATGATAAACTCACTATGTTAACAGTAGCAGGTCTTTAATAAATTTCTTTAATAAATTCTATTATTCACCTCAGAGAAGCAGCTGATATCAATGAGGACGGGACGGACCGTGAAAATCAGACGCATGTACGAGAGTGAGAACGATCCGAGGTCTGGATTTCATCTTTAAAATCAATCAAGATTTATAGATCCAGTTTCTGTTCTCTTTCTGCTCTGAACTGAAACTCATTTGTTTGTGTGACACAGATGAGGAATTCAAATGACCGAGGACGCAATGCACCAAATGTCGTTTACTGATCCTCATTAATTAAAAATTAGAGATCACACAAAGAAGATATTTAAGTTCAAGTCATTTATTGATAGAGCGCTTTTTACAACAGTACATTGTCACAAAGCAGCTCTACAGAATCAAAAGCCGGCAAGACAAAACTCCCTGTTATGTTGTTATTTAAGGAAGAAACCTTGGGAGGACCAAGACTCAGTGGGGGGCTCATCCTCCTTGAGCGGCCAGGCAGCAACAACATGTAGGATAGCCATGTACAACAGTGTAGGACAGCCATGTACAGATATTTAACAAAATAATTTACAGTGTGGGGCGGCACGGTGGCTTAGTGGTTAGCATGTTCTCCTCTCAGCACTAGGGATTCCCGTTTCGAATCCCCATCTGGGTGGAGTTTCCATGTTCTCCCCGTGTCCGCGTGGGTTTCCTCCGGGTTCTCCGGTTTCCTCCCACAGTCCAAAAAAACATGGATCAAGTTAATTGAGTTCTCTAAATTGCCCCATATAGAGTGTGTGTGAGTGAGTGTGTACCCAGCGATGGATTGGCGTCCTGTCCTGGATGTATCTGCCCAGCGCCCGAGACGTTCTCACCCTGGATGGGCATGGGGAACCCCACCGCAACCGTATTGTTTACTGTTTGTTGTTTCATTTGTTATTAATGAATTTTTTCATTTTATTGCATGAGTTTTTGATTTCAGACTGTGAGACAAAGGTATTATTTGAAAGGTATGATGATCTTTTGTTTGTAGTAAACACGAATGTACGTGAAGGAGGATCTACCTTTGACACTGAGCTCACATAGTATTTTTTTTATTGTTTGTTTTATGAAATATGTTCTTTTGTAATGCTGTGCTTTGTTATTTCCTGGCTGTGAGGTTCCAGTGGGAGGGGCACCTGCCCTCACCTGCGTCCACAGGTGTGCTGTTTCAGGTCACTGGCGGGTGAGAGAGAGAAAAAACAGCAACTGCATCACTAAACCCATCATAAGGACTGACCGGCACTTCGGTGAGAACATGAAGCGCATGCTTGATGAAGACATGCACTGGTACTATTACACAGAATGTGGGTTTTGGCTGAGGTTTAAGGTACAGCAGTTTTTTCCTTTTTAGTTTTCTGTCTCACTCCTCATCACTTACTAATTACTTTAATCTGTATCACACAGGACCTTCCATTTCCGCTGATCAGTGATTCTGAACTGGACAGTTACTACTCACAAAAACCCAAAAGCGGTTGTACAGATCAACACAGCAGCAGGACGCTTTAAAATCGATTTTGGAGGTAAGGTGCTCATGTTATAATCATTATTAGGGTGACCAGATTCCAATTCACCCGATGTGGGACAGTTTGTGTGGACACCAATGCATCAAGGTTGTCTAAAATAACTTAAAACAATAACTATAACTATATATATATATATATATATATATATATATATATATATATATATATATATATATATATATATATATATATATATGTACAATTAAACAAAAACAGAACAGACAGAACAGTTCTTTAATGAGCTTTATTAAAGGTATGACTTTCCTGTATTTCTCCAATATATTCATTCATTCATCATCTCCCACTTATTCTCTATTAGTGTCGCGGTGGGGTTCCCCATGCCCATCCACGGGAGAACGTCTTGGGCGCTGGGCAGATACACCCAGGACAGGGCGCCAATCCATCAATGGGCACACACTCACTCACACAGACACACTCTATATGGGGCAATTTGGAGAACTCAGTTGTTTTTGGACTGTGGGAGGAAACCGGAGAAAACCCGGAGGAAACCCACGTGGACACGGGGAGAACATGGAAACTCATGGAAACCTGCAGGAAGAACCAGTTAAGAACCTCATCTTCTGACTGCTGCATTTCTCACAACAGCCACACGGGGGAGACAAACTACCGTATTTTCCGGACCATAAGGCGCAGTCTGAATTATGTACCGTATTTCTGTACGGTACTTATTCTGTACGGCAGCGTATTATAAGACACTCGCTAAAACATATGATCTACAAGAAAAGTAAAGGATGCAGAACGCTGATTTATAATTGCAGTTTATTCTACTACTTGATAAAACACATTATTTTAATCTCTCTTCTCCCACAAATCCATCAAAGTCCTCGTCTTCTGTGTCTGAATTAAAAAGCTGGTTCTCTATCGACCACCCCGGGTTCCCTCTCATCAATGTCCGAGTCCGTCTCGTCTCCGGGCAGCCGTTCGGCGACGATGCCGGCTTTCGTGAAAGCTCGGACGACGGTTACAGCAGAACCCTTATCCCAGGCATCCACAATCCATCAGGCATCATGGGAAGTCCACAAAAGCAAGAAGCTTTTAATGATACTGAAAAAAAAATTAATTATTTGAAATAAAAAACACACACAATCATCAGACATTGTAATAGGTACACCCCCTCAGATTTACAATCACTGTTGATGGGGTTTGTAGTTCTATAGTTCGATTCTGTAGTCCATCTCTTCCTCTACATACTCTGTTAGTCTTCTTTACTCTGGTTTCACCTCTTCACCCACTTCATCATTAATGGGAGGGTGTGGCGCTGAAATGATGCTGTTCTGGGGAGCCCTCTCAACTATGTACCCTGCAGTATCTGCCTCTTTTAATGCTGCTGCTCTAGTCAGTGATGCCGGAGTCACATGCTGCACTGTGTCAATCACTCACTTATAATTAATTACTCTGCTTTATTATCAGCTCTAACTGTCTTCCTCGTCTGTTTCTTTTGAGGTGTGACCGGCTTCCTGGAGGTGGAGTCAGATCTTCATTCATGGCTCTGCTGACGAATACTGGATGGAACCTGAATATTAATTGGACTGGCGGTCCTACAGGACGCCCCCTAATGGACTCACATAGTTTTCCAGTTGTTAGTTTTTTCGATTTGTTTAATATCTGTACATAGCTGTCCTACAGTGTTGATGCTGCCCGGCCGCTCAAGGAGGATGAGTCCCCCACTGAGCCTCGTCCTCACAAGGTTTCTTCCTTAAATAACAACATAACAAGGGAGTTTTTCCTTGCCACTGTCGCTTCGGCTTGCTCTTTTGGGGTTTAAAGGCTATTCATTCTATAGAGCTGCTTTGTGATGATGATGTACTGTTGTAAAAAGCACTCTATAAATAAATTGACTTGAACTTAAATATCTGCTCTGTGTGATCTCTAATTTTTAATTAATGAGGATCAATTAACGTTATACTGTTTGTAAAAAGCGCTCTATAAATAAATTTCTTGAACTTGGGGTGGGTTAGCTCAGTGGTTAGGGTGTTGGGTTATCAATCTGAAGGTTGGGGGTTCAAATCCCAGGTCCACTGAAGTTACCAGTGTGGGTCCTTGAGCAAGACCCTTAACCCTCATTGCTCCAGGGATGTTTGTGATGAACCCTGTGCTCACCTTGTAAGTCGCTTTGGATAAAAGCGTCCAATAAATGACCCAATTTAATTTAATTTAATATTTATTTAACTTGAACTTTACTCTGGTCTATAGCACTAAGCCACCGTGGTTATAATAGCTCCAGTACACCATGGGTTCCATCTCATCATCATCATAATCATCATAATAATCATCATCGTAATATCGGGGCAGCACGGTGGCTTAGTGGTTAGCACGTTCGCCTCTCAGCGCTAGGGATTACTGGTTCAAATCCCATCTGGGTGGAGTTTCCATGTTCTCCCCGCGTCCGCGTGGGTTTCCTCTGGTTCTCCGGTTTCCTCCCACAGTCCAAAAACATGGATCCAAGTCAATTGAGTTCTCCAAAATTGCCCCATATTGAGTGTGTCCCTGTGTGAGTGAGTGTGGTGCCCACGATAGATTTGGCGTCCTGTCCTGGGTGTATCTGCCCAGCGCCCGAAACATTCTCCCCTGGATGGGCATGGGGAACCCCCCCCACCCGCAACCCTAATATAGGAATAAAAGCGGAAGATAATGAATGAATGAATCATCAAGGGCAGTAAGGGCAGCACGGTGGCTTAGTGGTTTAGCACATTCGCCTCTCAGCACTAGGGATTCCCGGTTCAAATCCCCATCTTGGTGGAGTTTCCATGTTCTCCCCGTGTCTGCGTGGGTTTCCTCCGGGTTCTCCGGTTTCCTCCCACAGTCCAAAAACATGGATCAAGTCAATTGAATTCTCCAAATTGCCCCATATAGAGTGTGTCTGTGTGTGAGTGTGTGCCCAGCGATGGATTGGCGCCCTGTCCTGGGTGTATCTGCCCAGCGCCCGAGACGTTCTCCCCTGGATGGGCATGGGGAACACCCCCCCGCGACCCTAATAGAGGATAAAGCGGGAGATAATGAATGAATGGATGAATGAATCATCGTAATATTGGGACGACCATTCAGTCCCCATGATGTCGGGTTCAGTAATGAATTTGCTGATGTCTCTCTCTCGCTCTCTCTCTCTTACTCACTCTCTCACCTGTTGATGACATAAAACAGTGTACCTGTCGGCGCAGATGAGGAACTACAGCAGGTGCCTCTCCCATCGTCATCACATTCAGAAGGTATCTCAGAACTAATAATTCTCTTCATATTTTGTTAACCTCCTCTTTTCTCTGATAATCAGGACCATGGACAGAGCAGATATTATTAGGGTGGAGGATGATGGTACGAATGGATTAAACACCTGAACGTTATAATTGTTGTACTGTTTTCTGTCCAGCAGCACTGCTGTGTCTGATTCACTCGTACCAGCACCACACACACTAACACACACTGTGTCAGTGCCACTGCAGTACTAAGAATCATCCACCACCCTAATAATACCTGCTTTGTGGGGACCTCATCATTATAAAACAGAGTCAAGTTCAAGTCATTTATTTATAGAGCGCTTTTTACAACAGTACGTTTATTGATCCTCATTAATTAAAAATTTGAGATCAACGTAGTTTCCATGTTCTCCCCGTGTCCGTGTGGGTTTCCTCCGGGTTCTCCGGTTTCCTCCCACAGTCCAAAAACATGGATCAGGTCAATTGAATTCTCCAAATTGCCCCATATAGAGTGTGTCTGTGTGAGTGAGTGTGTGTCCAGTGATAGATTGGTGTCCTGTCCTGGGTGTATCTGCCCAGCGCCCGAGACGTTCTCCCCTGGATGGGCATGGGGAACCCCCCCCCCGCCTCCAATATAGGATAAAGCGGAAGATAATGAATGAATGAATATATATATATATATATATATATATATATATATATATATATATATATATATATATATATATATATATATATATTCTATTATATTTCACATATCTATATACTGTATTTTTAATTCATTTTCTTTTTTAAAATAAAATTGGTAACTATAACTTTTTAAAAAAGTATAAGACCCATAATTTCGTTCTTGTCTCATGTACCACGTGTGATATTAATGATAATCAAATATTCTTGAATCTCCTAAAAAAACATCAGGTTTAGGAAGGGGGAGCACAGAGAAATTCATTCATTCATTATCTCCTGCTTTATCCTCTATTAGGGTCCATCCAGGGGAGAACGTCTCAGGCGTTGGGCAGGACAGAACACCCAGGACAGGGCGCCAGTCCATCGCTGGGCACACACTCACTCACTCACACAGACACACTCTATATGGGGCAATTTGGAGAACTCAGTTGACTTGATCCATGTTTTTGGACTGTGGGAGGAAACCGCAGAACCCGGAGGAAACCCATGCGGACACGGGGAGAACATGGAAACTCTACCCAGATGGGGACTCGAACCGGGAATCCCTAGTGCTGAGAGGAGAACATGCTAAACCACTAAGCCACTGTGCCGCCGCACGGAGAAATATCGTACAGTAAAGGTAAGGACAGTACAGTAAACAGTGAGGACTTTAGCATGTCAGTGGAGGACCCCACTGAAGGTCATTTAAACCTGCAGGAAGAACCAGTTAAGAACCTCATCTTCTGACTGCTGCATTTCTCACAACAGCCACACGGGGGAGACAGACTACCGTATTTTCCGGACCATAAGGTATTATAAGGCGCAGTCTGAATTATGTACTGTATTTCTGTACGGTACTTATTCTGTACGGCTCTGTATTATAAGGCACTCGCTAAAACATACGATCTACAAGAAAAGTAAAGGATGCAGAACGCTGATTTATAATTGCAGTTTATTCTACTACTTGATAAAACACATTATTTTAATCTCTCTTCTCCCACAAATCCATCAAAGTCCTCGTCTTCTGTGTCTGAATTAAAAAGCTGGTTCTCTATCGAGCACTCCGGGTTCCCTCTCATCGATGTCCGAGTCCGTCCCGTCGCCAGGCGGACGTTCGGCGACGATGCCGGCTTTCGTGAAAGCTTGGACGACGGTCACAGCAGAACCCTCAGCCCAGGAATCCACAATCCATTCACAGACGGTGGTGTAACTCGCCCCGCCGCTGCCTCCCGAGTTTTAGTAAACGTGTGTTCACCGTCTATCATCCATCGCTCCCACGCCGCCCGCAACTTTACTCTAAACGCCCCGTTTACACCAATGTCCAGCGGTCGGAGTTCTTTATTTAATCCTCCCGGAATGACGGCGAGCTCCCAATTAATTTTCTTCCCTCGGCTTTTCTGTGAGATGAGCGCGCATGGAGTCACAGACCAGCAGGGCGGCGATGTGTGGAAAAACCACCCGGTCGCACAAAAATACTTTTATAGATTTTGGAACTCAGTACATGTATTATTGCCCAGCGATGGATTGGCGCCCTGTCCTGGGTGTATCTGCCCAGTGCCCGAGACGTTCTCCCCTGGATGGGCTTGGGGAACCCCACCGCGACCCTAATAGAGGATAAAGCGGGAGATACTGAATGAATGAGTTAGGGGTGAGCTGCAATATTCGCTGATTCGACAATTCGATTCGGAGAACCGTAGTCGACTATGAACCTCATAGTCGAATGTACCATTTTGACCACATGGGGGAGCCCATGGCTGCTGCTAAGCATTAGTTTTTACATGAAATGTCTTTGTTTTGGTTATATATATAGCCTTTAGTCAAATAAAATCATCCTAATTTCTGTTAATATTTTTTTTAAATGATGTGTGCGCTTTAACAATAGGCTACACATTAATAAAGCGCCCCCCAAACGGGGATCCCATATACGGTGCTCTAGAAAAACAAGTAAAATATCTAAAAAAAAAATTTTTAAAAACCACGCATATAGCTCCATCGTGTGGTGAAATTTTCACTGATTCGACTAGCAGTCGACTATAGGGAAAATCTGACGAATCAGATTCGACTATGAAAATCCTTAGTTGAATACACCCCTAGAATGAGTACACGTATTATAATATGTATTATATACATGTATTATATATAGGTGCGCCATATAGTCCGGAAAATACGGTACATTCTATATCCCGAGCGTTTCATCAGATCAGAATAAAGCACTCGTGCACGTGGTGTTGCTCCATCAGATGGATCTCCATCATCACAGTGTATTTAT
This sequence comes from Corydoras sp. C115, assembly GCA_019802505.1. Lineage (NCBI taxonomy): Eukaryota > Metazoa > Chordata > Actinopteri > Siluriformes > Callichthyidae > Corydoras > Corydoras sp. C115. The sequence continues at coordinate 9,093 of JAFMOC010001269.1, read as the reverse complement.
GTTCTGCAGGAACTCTGAGATACAAACACCACAGCTACAAAGACTTAAAGCTACAGGGAGCAGGTGTGCGGGTGGAGGTGTTCAGTACAGAGGTGCGGTTCTGTACCTCCCCATCACGATTAGAGTTTCTATCCTAAAACCTCATATATATACAGACCCACCCCTCCCACCCCCCACACCCCCCACTGCTAAAACAGACCTGAACACCTCAAACTCATTTACACTGAAATACTCAAAAATATGTGGAACTCCAACCATCAGCATTATTAACAGATACTGAAAAAAAAGAAAACGTATACGTCAGTCATTCAGACTCACACAGATCTGAACACACACACACACACACACACACACACACACGAGATCCTGCCAGGCTTACCCCTGAAGCAGTAGTGTTTAAAGCTGCAGTGTTCGTCAGATTAATAACAGAATGCAGGTCTCAGATCAGAGTGTGATGGTGTTGTGATACTACAGCGTCTTTAAAACACACCGTCAGCTTTCTACCACCCACCCCTACCCTCCCCCCTCAAACCCACCCCTCACCCCTCAAACAAAAGTGACACCAACAAAAAGAGTTCCTTAAACACGGTTGATCAGCACAATACATGGGGGCGAATGGGGGGGTGGGAAGGGAGGGGTAAATAAGCAGCAGCACCCTCAGATCTTCTGCCCTCGCTGGTGTAACATCTTAAGTCCAGTTAACTCTGACGGGATGAGACGTGCGTTGTGAGGACAGAAGTGTTTCAACTTCAAGTGTTTCAACACTGCTGCACTTCGTAAAGATGAAGACTTCTCGCTCGTCTGAAGGATCAGAAGTGCATGAGTACAGCCTTCCGGCAGTTCCAGGGGAGAGCACCCTGGATAAGCTGCACGGACCAAAAACGTTCCCAATTCAAAGGAGCGATTCTTCAGCTATCGACTGCGAGCGTGTTTTTGGACGGCGGAGAGAAAACAGAAGCTCCTAAGGGAGAACATGCAAACTCCACACGGAAGGGAACTTGCCCACTCTGCCCAAGGGTGAGATGGGAGTGCTCACTATTTAGCCAATATGCCACCTCGCCCTTTATTATTCATTCATTATCTCCCGCTTTATACTCTATTAGGGTGGCGGGGGGGGTTCCCCATGCCCATCCAGGGGAGAACGTCTTGGGCGCTGGGCAGATACACCCAGGACAGGGGGGCAATCTATCACTGGGCACACACTGCCCCATATAGAGTGTGTTTGTGTGAGTGACTGTGTGCCCAGTGATAGATTGCCCCCCTGTCCTGGGTGTATCTGCCCAGCGCCCGAAACGTTCTCCCCTGGATGGGCATAGGGAACCCCCCCCCCCCGGCGACCCTAATAGAGGAAAAGCGGGAGATAATGAATGAATAATAAAGGGCGACGGCACGGTGGCTTAGTGGTTTAGCATGTTCTCCTCTCAGCATTAGGGATTCCCGGTTCGAATCCCCATCTGGGTGGAGTTTCCATGTTCTCCCCGTGTTGGCGTGGGTTTCCTCCGGGTTCTCCGCTATCCTCCAACAGTCCAAAAACATGGATCAAGTCAATTGAATTCTCCAAATTGCCCCATATAGAGTGTGTATGAGTGAGTGAATTGGGAGAATTCAATTGACTTGATTCATGTTGATCCAGGGTCGCGGGGGGGGTTCCCCATGCCCATCCAGGGGAGAACGTTTCGGGCGCTGGGCAGATACACCTAGGACAGGGCGCCAATCCATCGCTGGGCACACACTCACTCACACACTCTCTATATGGGGCAATTTGGAGAATTCAATTGACTTGATCCATGTTTTTGGAATGTGGGAGGAAACCGGAGAACCCAGAGGAAACCCACGCCGACACGGTGAGAACATGGAAACTCCACCCAGATGGGGATTCGAACCAGGAATCCCTAGCGCTGAGAGGAGAACATGCCAAACCACTAAGCCACCGTGCCGCCGCCCTTTATTATTCATTCATTATCTCCCACTTTATCCTCTATTAGGGTCGCGGGGGGGGGGGGGGGGTTCCCTATGCCCATCCAGGGGCGCTGGGCAGATACACCCAGGACAGGACGCCAATCTATCGCTGGTCACAGACACACTCTATATGGGGCAATTTGGAGAATTCAATTGACTTGATCCATGTTTTTGGACTGTGGGAGGAAACCGGAGAACCCAGAGGAAACCCACGCCGACACGGGGAGAACATGGAAACTCCACCCAGATTGGGATTCGAACCGGGAATCCCTAGCGCTGAGAGGAGAACATGCCAAACCACCAAGCCACCGTGCCGCCGCCCTTTATTACAAACTGCGAAATTATTTTAAAAGCATTTTAATTGGTCCTGAATAGCTTGGCCTTTTCTGATTGGTGGATTGTAAAACCCGTTGTGATCGGATGTGCTCGACCGCACGGAGGGGAACCCTGTGATAGCATTTCGGTAAACAGAACGGTTGACCAACACAGTGCTGTTCGAGCTCTGCACACAGACGGAACCCGGTCGGTTTAAAGCTGTAGTTCGGGGAAACGGTTCCCCCTGCTGGTCGTTCCGAGAAAGCAGTTCACGGAGCCGGTCCCTCAGTGCGGGAGCAGAACGCGCTCCACGGCGCACTGCACGTGTTCCCAGTGGCTCCACCCGAGGGCCAGCACGCACACGCACGTGACGGTGGCCAGCACATGCAGGCGACTGCGCAGCAGCGGGGCGGTGAACTTGGCCGCAGTGGAGACGCAGACCAGGATGACCGTCGCGATGGCCAGCATGATGTTGATGCACTTTCCCAGCAGCACTTTGGCGTCGGTGCTCTCCAGCTGCACCAGTTGCTGCTGCTGCTGCTGCAGCTCCAGCTTGCTCAGTCGCGTCTGGCACGCCTCCAGCGCCTCCTGCGGGTCAGAGCGGGCATTCAGACGGTGCAGACTAGGGGTGAGCTGCAATATTCCCTATGCCCATCCAGGGGAAAACGTCTCGGGCGCTGGGCAGATACACCCAGGACAGGACGCCAATCTATCGCTGGGCACACACTCACTCTATATGGGGCAATTTGGAGAATTCAATTGACTTGATCCATGTTTTTGGACTGTGGGAGGAAACCGGAGAACCCGGGGGAAACCCACGCCGACACGGTGAGAACATGGAAACTCCACCCAGATTGGGATTCGAACCAGGAATCCCTAGCGCTGAGAGGAGAACATGCTAAACCACTAAGCCAGAGCGGGCATTCAGACAGTGCAGACTAGGGGTGAGCTGCAATATTCGCTGATTCGACGATTCGATTCGGAGAACCGTAGTCGACTATGAACCTCATAGTCGAATGTACCATTCTGACCACATGGGGGCGCCCATGGCTGCTGCTAAGCATTAGTTTTTACATGAAATGTCTTTGTTTTCGTTATATATATAGCCTTTTGTCAAATAAAATCATCCTTACTTCTAGAAATGAAAAAATAAAAACAAAAAAATGTTTTCTTTTGTTAGAAAAGTAAAATATTTAAAAAATTTTTTTTTTTTTTTTTTAAAAACTACGCCCTTAGCGCAGTGCTTCTCAAATAGCATGGGGGGCGCATAACAAGAGCAAGTGAGCAAGTTTCTGTTACAAACTAAAAAACAAAGTACATTTACATTTAGTCATTTAGCAGACGCTTTCATCCAAAGCGACTTACAAATGAACTTACAAACGAGTGAAAAGTAAATTAAATGATTCTTTGTTCTAAGTTGATCTTTATTTCTTTCTTTTTTGTTTTCTTTATTGTTAATAAGGATACATTGTTATAAAAGAGTGGCACGGTGGCTTAGTGGTTAGCACGTTCGCCTCTCAGCGCTAGGGATTCCCGGTTCGAATCCCCATCTGGGTGGAGTTTCCATGTTCTCCCCGTGTCTGCATGGGTTTCCTCCGGGTTCTCCGGTTTCCTCCCACAGTCCAAAAACATGGATCAAGTTAATTGAATTCTCAAAATTGCCCCATATAGAGTGTGTTTGTGTGAGTGAGTGTGTGCCCAGCGATGGATTGGCGCCCTGTCCTGGGTCTATCTGCCCAGCGCTCGAGATGTTCTCCCCTGGATGGGCATGGGGAACCCCACCGCGACCCTAATAGAGGATAAAGCGGGAGATAATGAATGAATGAATGTTATAAAAGAGGTGTATTTATAACAAATTTATAGACAAATCATACTACAGTGGGCGTGTAAAAATAAATGATCCAATTTTTGATAAATTTGGGGGGGATAAATCATGTGGGGGGGGTGAGGTGAGGGGGGGGTGCGTGTGTGTGTGTGTGTGTGTGTGGGGGGGGGGCGCAAAATGTTTTCTTCTTCCTAGGGGGGGCTTAACAGAAAATAATTGACAATCACTGCCTTAGCGCCATATTGTGGTGAAATTTTAACTGATTCGACTATCAGTCGACTATAGGGAAAATCTGACGAATCAGATTCGACTACGAAAATCTGTAGTTGAATACAGCCCTAGTGCAGACAGACAGACGGACGGACCGACGGGATGGAGGCAAAGAGGTCGACCTGCATGTCGCGCGCCCGCTCGTACGCCTGGTAGGCCACTTTCTCCTCGATGCTGGCCAGCTCCTGCTTCAGGTTGGCAGTCTCGTTCTGGTGGAGCTCGGTCAGGTCGTTCAGCTGGTCCTCCAGACGCTCACATCTGCACACAAAACATTAACGATGGATATAATAATTATAGCAATTAAAAAATCTATCTGGGCACGGTGGCTTAGTGGTTTAGCATGTTCCCCTCTCAGTGCTAGGGATTCCCGGTTCGAATCCCCATCTGGGTGGAGTTTCCATTTTCTCCCCGTGTCCGTGTGGGTTTCCTCCGGGTTCTCCGGTTTCCTCCAACAGTCCAGAAACATGGATCAAGTCAATTGAGTTCTCCAAATTGCCCCATATAGAGTGTGTGTGTGTGTGAGTGTGTGTCCAGGGATGGATTGGCGCCCTGTCCTGGGTGTATCCGCCCAGTGCCCGAAACGTTCTCCCCTGGATGGGTATGGGGAACCCCCCCACCGCGACCCCCGCGACCCTAATAGAGGATAAAGTGGAGGATAATGGATGGATGGATGTATTTACACTAGGGCGGCACGGTGGCTTAGTGGTTTAGCATGTTCTCCTCTCAGCACTAGGGATTCCCGGTTCGAATCCCATCTGGGTGAAGTTTCCATGTTCTCCCCGTGTCCGTGTGGGTTTCCTCCGGGTTCTCCGGTTTCCTCCCACAGTCCAGAAACATGGATCAAGTCAATTGAGTTCTCCACATTGCCCCATATAGAGTGTGTGTGTGTGAGTGAGTGTGTGCCCAGTTATAGATTGGCGCCCTGTCCTGGATGTATCTGCCCAGCGCCCGAAACGTTCTCCCCTGGATGGGCATGGGAAACCCCCCCACGAACCTAATAGAGGATAAAGAGGAAGACAATGGATGAATGAATGAAAACACCATGCTTGTTCCAGGTTTGAATCCCCATCTGGGTGGAGTTTGCATGTTCTCCCGTGTCCGTGTGGGTTTCCTCCGGGTTCTCCGGTTTCCTCCCACAGTCCAAAAACATGGATCAAGGATGATGTTGATCATCCTGATGAATGAATGAATAAAGAAAATCCATCAGTGGTTCACATTTGGAAGATAGTCTGTAAATCTCTGCCTGCAGTAAAGTAGGGTGGAGGTCACAATGCAGGTCCAGAGCTGTGGTGAACAGAGTGACTCAGATTCATTCACCTGTAGCGCTCCTCCTGCAGCATCTGCGAGATGAAGCCGTAGTTGCGTTTCGATTGGGCCTTCAGCGTCTCGATGTCCTCGCTGAGGTGACCGTTTAGCGAGTCTCTGAGCTCCCTCACCTCGTCCAGCGCCCTCGCCAGTCGGCCCACGCCGTCCGCACGCGGCGCCCCGTCCCCGTGCCCGCTGCTCTCGGCCGACGCGGACGTCCGGTGGAGCACTCGTCGTCGCTCGGGTATTTGGGTTTGGGAGTCAGCGTGGCGCTGCCGCTCAGCGCGGCGACGGCCGACGCCCTCGACCCGCAAGCCGCCCGCCGTCTCCATGGAGCTCTTCAGAGTGCGCGATGTTGTGTGCGGCGCTGCCGAACTTGTTGCGGATGATGCTGGCGAAGCCGCGCGACTTGTTGAAGAAGAACGGCGGTGAGAGGGAGACGCCGGGCCCGACCGTCTTCACCTTGTGCGATGTGCGGGCAGGCGCCCGCTGGTCCCTGCCCCACCGGCCTCCTTGGCGCAGTCCTTGGCGTGGGGGTCTGCGCCGGCTTCGGCGCCGTTGGCATGGGGGCGGCCGCCGTCGCTCTATCTTTGATCTTGCGGTGGTACTGCTCCAGTTTTGCGCTGCAGCTGCGCGATGGGCCTGAGCGGACTTCTGGTTCTTCTTCTCGAAACACGTGCTTGATGCGGCACGCTCTGCTGCTTGTCGGCCGTCTCCATGAGCTTCAGGTACTCCACCACGTTCTCGTCCTCGCAGCGCCTGCTCGATCCGGAGCTGCTCCGTCACCTTCAGGACCTTCTGCTGCAGGCTGCCCAGGCCGTGGCGACAGCGCGCCGCCTCGCGACCCGCCGCGTCGCCGTCCAGCTCCAGGCAAGACTCCGACGCGCCGCGCTGCATGCTGACCGGCAGGGTGAGGGCGCCCCCTTCGCTCGCCCGCTCTGCCTACACACAGAGAACATCGGGGTCAGCGGCTACATACTGAGATCAGAGCACTGACCTCACCTTACAGAGGCTCAATCACAAACCCGTTCCCTTTATCATTTAATACATTCATTCATTATCTCCCGCTTTATCCTCTATTAGGGTCTCGGGGGGGGTTCCCCATGCCCATGCAGGGGAGAACGTTTCGGGCGCTGGGCAGATAGGGGGACGGGGCGCCAATCCATCGCTGGGCACACACTCACTCACACAGACACACTCTATATGGGGCAATTTGGAGAACTCAATTGACTTGATCCATGTTTTTGGACTGTGGGAGGAAACCGGAGAACCCGGAGGAAACCCACGCGGACACGGGAAGAACATGGAAACTCCACCCAGATGGGGATTCGAACCGGGAATCCCTAGCGCTGAGAGGAGAACGTGCTAAACCACTAAGGCACCGTGCCGCCTCATTTAATACAAACGTGCAGAAATAATAGTCATCCAAATAATCCAGCGGACTGGGGCGGCACGGTGGCTTAGTGGTTTAGCATGTTCTCCTCTCAGTGCTAGGGATTCCCGGTTCGAATCCCCATCTGGGTGGAGTTTCCATGTTCTCCCCATGTCTGCGTAGGATTCCTCTGGGTTCTCTGGTTTCCTCCCACAGTCCAAAAACATGGATCAAGTCAATTGAGTTCTCCAAATTGCCCCATATAGAGTGGGTCTGTGTGAGTGAGTGTGTGCCCAGTGATAAATTGCCCCCCTGTCCTGGGTGTATCTGCCCAGCGCCCGAAACGTTCTCCCCTGGTTGGGCATGGGGAACCCCCCCCCCCACCCTAGTAGAGGACAAAGCGGAAGATAATGGATGGATGGAACATGGAGCATGGGCAGCACGGTGGCTTAGCATGTTCTCCTCTCAGCACTAGGGATTCCCGGTTCGAAACCCCATCTGGGTGGAGTTTCCATGTTCTCCCCGTGTCCACGTGGGTTTCCTCCGGGTTCTCCGGTTTCCTCCCACAGTCCAAAAACATGGATCAAGTCAATTGAATTCTCAAAATTGCCCCATATATAGTGTGTCAGTGTGAGTGAGTGTGGGTCCAGTGATGGATTGCCCCCCTGTCCTGGGTGTATCTGCCCAGCGCCCGAAACGTTCTCCCCTGGATGATAAATCGGAAGATGATGGATACAGCTGACTAGATCATGTCACTCACTCACACAGACACACTCTATATGGGGCAATTTGGAGCATGGAAACTCCACCCAGTTGGGGATTCGAACCGGGAATCCCTAGTGCTGAGAGGAGAACATGCTAAACCACTAAGCCACCGTGCCGACACCGTTTAACTCCCGGCACATTTTTAATTACTTTACATTTTGTCTTATTAACGATTGATTTAGGAACTGATGCTAAGAAGCCCATGTTATAAGAACGCATTGTGCTTGATAATAAATACATTCAGAACCGTGTTCTGTAAGTGCTGCAGGTTCGAGAGAGCTGGGATCTGAGCTTTACCTCACAGAGTGTTAACACTTAATAATAACACCTCTTTCCTGTGATTTATTCGCAATAATGCACAACCTCAAGTGTCTTACTGCTTTAATAAAACGGTTACAAATTCAGGGCGACGCAGTGGCTTAGTAGTTAGCATGTTCTAATGGGGCAATTTGGAGAACTCAACCGACTTGCTCCATGTTTTTGGACTGTGGGAGGAAACCGGAGAACCCGGAGGAAACCCACGCGGACACGGGGAGAACATGGAAACTCCACCCAGATTCGGATTCGAACCGGGAAGGCCTAGCACTGAGAGTGAGAAACATTGTAACCACATAAGCCACCATCCACTCTTATTTAACTAAATTCTGCAACAGTTAATAATAAAGTGTCTGATTCTGAAATGTTGTGAAGTTCAGGAGTGATGTGCTGAAGAGGAGAACATGCTAACCACTAAGACACCGTGCCGCCCAATAGGGGACACCGAGGTTGTGAGGACGGTGATTCACTGCCTAATTTTCCCCGTTGATTTTATTGTAAATTAAGGCAACGCCCTCTCATAACATTATCGCCTTTAATATAAACCCCGACCCATCTGGTGGGGGGGTGAAACCCTAAACCATTTTTTTTTTTTTTGAATATCTGGACATGGCTTTCCCAACTGCTGTTTTTTTGTCCTGGGTGTATCTTTCCCCGCGCCCGAAACGTTCTCCCCCGGATGGGCATGGGGAACCCCCCCACCCAGTAGAGGACAAGTGGAAATAAGGACGGGTAGAAAATGGGGATGGACGGGAGGTGGCTTTGTGGGTTTTGCATGTTCTCCCCTCAGCACTAGGGATCCCGGTTCAAATCCCCATCGGGGGGAGTTTTCCCGTTTCCCCGGTCCATGTGGGGTTTCCCCCGGGTTTTTCCCCCCCCCCCCACCCCCCAAAAACGGACAAGTCCTGAGTTCTCCAAATTGCCCCCCTATAAGGGGTGTCCGTGTGGTGAGGGTGGTCCAGTAAAA
>JAFMOC010000127.1:1395000-1455723 GCA_019802505.1 Corydoras sp. C115 | reverse complement strand
TCGGGGCCTTTGTTCCCCTTCTTACTTTTGTTTTCTAGGGGCAGGGGGGGGGGGGGGTATCCATCCATCATCCCCCCACCAGTCCGTCCATCCATCCAACCTTTACCCTTTACTAGGGTCATGGGGGGGGGGGGACCATCCATCCTCCATCCATCCATCATTATCTTCCACCTAATATTCTAAGGGTCAGGCGGGGGGGGGGTTGACCACCCACCCGGACCTTTCCACTTTTCCCACGGGGTGGGGGGGGGGGGGGGGAGGTATCCACCTCCATCCATCCATCCATCCTTTAGCTTCTGTTTTGTCCTACTAGGGTCAGGGGGGGGGGGGGGGGGGACCACCATCCACCCATCCATCCATCCATCCATTAGCTTCTGCTTTGTCTCTACTAGGGTTCACGGGGGGGGGGGGGGGGGGTAGCCATCCATCCATCCATCCATCCGCCCATCCATCCATTAGCTTCTGCTGTGTCCTCTACTAGGGGTCACGGGGGGGTGTGGGGGTATTCCATCCATCGGCCCATCCATCCATTAGCTACTGCTTTGTCCTCTACTAGGGTCACGGGGGGGGGGGTATCCATCCATCCGCCCATCCATCCATCCTATTACCTTTATCCTCTACTAGGGTCACGGGGGGGGGGGCGGGTATCCATCCATCCATCCATCCGGCCATCCATCCCATTACCTTTATCCTCTCAACTAGGGTCATGGAGGGGGGTATCCATCATCCCATCCATCTATCCCTCCATCCATCCATTACCTCCGCTTTAATCCTCTACTAGGGTCACGGTGGGGGGGTGGTATCCATCCCTCCATCCATCCATTACTTTCCGCTTTGTCCTCTACTAGGGTCACGGGGGGGTATCCATCCATCCGTTCCATCCCTCCATCCATCCATTACCTTGATCCTCTGCTAGGGTCATGGGGGGGGGGTATCCACCATCCATCCATCCATCCATCCCTCCATCCATCCATTACCTTCCGCTTTATCCTCTACTAGGGTCACGGGGGGGGGGGGGGTGGGATAGCCAGTTAATCTTCCGCTTTATTCTCTACTAGGGTCATGGTGGGGGGGCAGATATCCATCCATCCAATCTCACATAACCATTAGTCTTCCCATGCCCAAATCCAGGGGAGAATGTTTGGGTGACTGATGGCAGATTTACACCCAGGACAGGGTGCCAATCTATCACTGGGCACACATCACTCACCACAAAACTATATAAAATACACACTATATATGGGGGCATGATTTGGAGAATTCAATTGACCTTGATCCAATGTGTTTGGACTGTGGGGCTGGAAACCAGAGAACCCGGGGAGGAACACCACGCGGGACACGGGAGAAACATGGAAACTCCACTCAGATTGGGATTCGAACCGGGAATCCCTAGCACTGAGAGGAGAACATGCTAACCACTAAGCCACCGTGCCGCCTGGGGCGGATATCCATCCATCCATTATCTTCCGCTTTATCCTCTTCTTGGGTCACGGGGGGTGGGTGGGGGAGTGTTCGCCATGCTCATCCAGGCGAGAACGTTTCAGGCGTTGGGCAGATACACCCAGGACAGGGCGCCAATCTATCGCTGAGTACGCTCATTCACACTAACACTCACAAACACACTTTGTGCAGGGCAATTTAGAGCATTCCATTTACCTTAAATCAATGTTTTTGGACTGTTGGAGTAAAGTGGAGAACCCGGTTGAAACCCATGCCCATACAGGGAGAACATTTTGGGTGCTGGGCAGATACAGTCCATCGCTGAGCACGCTCACACACACATACACACTATATGGGGTAATTTAGAGCATTCGATTTACATTGAATCCAGATCTTTGGACTGTTGAAGGAAACCGGAGGAAACCCACGCGGACACGGGGAGAACATAGAAACTCCACCCAGATTGGGATTCGAACCTGGATCCCTAGCGCTGAGAGAAGAACATGCTAACCACTAAGCCCCCATGCTGTCCTAACCAGTAAATCACTGTAAAACATCCATCCATCCATTATCTTCCACTTCCGCTTCCCCATACTTATCCAGGGGAGAACGTTTCGGGCGCTGGGCAGATACACCCAGGACAGGGTGCCAATCTATCTCTGGGCACACTCACTCACACACACACACACACACACACACACACACACTCTATATGGGGCAATTTGGAGAATTCAGTTGACCTGATCCATGCTTTTGGACTGTGGGAAGAAACCGGAGAACCCAGAGGAAACCCACGCGGACACTGGAAGAACATGGAAACTCCACCCAGATTGGGAATCGAACCTGGATCCCCAGCGCTGAGAGGAGAACATGCTAATCACTAAGCCACCGTGCCGCCCTAAACAGTAAATCACTGTAAAACATGATTATCCTAATTAAATATAAAATTATTTGTCGTTCACAAAGACAATCCTCTTGAACATACATAAAAACATTCTCAGTAAATTTTTTGAAAGGTATAAATTCATTCATTCATCATCTTCCCCTTAATCTTTTACCGGGGGGGGGGGGGGGGATACACCCAGGACAGGGTGCCAATCTATCGCTGAGCACACTCACTCACACAAACACAAACTATATGGGGCAATTTAAAGCATTCAATTTACCTTGAATTTATGATTTTGGAACCCAGAATAAGCCCATGCAGATACAGGGAGAACATGGAAGCTCCACCCAGATTGGGATTCGAGAGGCGAACATGAACTAAGCCAGTGCTTCTCAAATAGTGGGGCGTGCCCCCCTGGGGGGGCGCATAACAAGAAATCACAGAGCAAGTGATATTAAGTGAACTGAACAAACCCTCAAGAGACAACATGGAGAAATATTTAACAGAGATGAGGAGAGAAAGGCAGAGAGAGACGAAGATAATGAGACCAACAAAAGACAACCGAAAACTAAATGTCGAAGCAAATGTAGCGCCTGGCTTCACTGTAACTGTAACTTCACTGTAACTGTAACTTCACTGTAACGAAAGGAGACGAAGAAAGACCGGTGTGTCTTCAGTGTCTTAAAATGTTGGCAGCGGACAACGTGAAGCCAAATAAATGAAGGCGTCACTTAAAGACATTACACCCCAATCACGCTGATAACCGCTTGAGTTTTTTAATCGTAAACGTGACGCGCATATCCAGCAATCATAACGCTTTATGAAGCTACTTCAGAAAAGCTGTGCTGCAAAACGGACACGTTGGAGACATTAGTTCTGAATTCCTCAAAAAAAAACAAAAAAAAAACAGCACAAATTGTTGTATTCATTTTTGTTTCGTAGGTTAAAGTCTTAATAAATTGAGCTCCTGAATGAATGTTGCTGATGAATTTGAATTTATTATTATTTATTGATTTTATTTCATTTCATTTTTCAGTATCAAACACCAGTCAGATTAAAAATGTTTCTAGTTTAAATAAGGATTTCATTAGTTTCTGTTACAAACTAAAAAACAAAGTTAGTAAAATGATTCTATGTTCTAAGTTGATCTATATTTCTTTCTTTTTTGCTTTCTTTATTGTGAATAAGGATACATTGTTATAAAAGGGGTACTTTATAGACAAATGATACTACAGTGGGTGGGTAAAAATACTTTTTCATCCCATTTTGTCATGTACGGGGTGGGGTGAGTGTGTGTGTGTGTGGGGGGTGCAAAATGTTTTCTTCTTCCTGGGGAAGGGGGGGGGGAATAATTGAGAATCACTGCACTAAGCCGATGTGGCGCCCTGGAAAAAAGTCATTGGTAAAAAAAGTTATTCATAGCAATTGTGTTTTGGAGCTTCACTTTTTGGTGTGAGAAATAAACTCGCGTCTTTCTGTGATCATCCTCAGGCAAATCTCAGCAATCTGGCAGGGCTTCTGCGTGTGGTGGAGAAGAACCACAGCCTCCGAATACGCTGTTTACGTGACACATGACCTCAGCATGCTGCGGCTGATCGAGGCGTTTTGTGAAAGCACGCCACAGCTCACCCTCATGATCTACATCATGATCCACAACAACCATGCCAGAACCCTGCAGTGTGAGTGACCAAATCATCTTCATCCAACTACACACTCCTGTCTGCAATCACACTGTTAGAAATTATCCTAATTATCTTTTACTCAAAGTTTTATTTGTATTAGTTAGAAGGCGCCAATCTATCACTGAACACACACTCACTCACACAGACACACTCTATATGGGGCAATTTTGAGAATTCAATTGACTTGATCCATGTTTTTGGACTGTGGGAGGAAACCGGAGAACCCGGAGGAAACCCACGCAGACACGGGGAGAACATGGAAACTCCACCCAGATTGGGATTCGAACCGGGAATCCCCAGTGCTGAGAGGAGAACATGCTAACCACTAAACCACCGTGCCGCCCCATTTCTGTACATTCATTCATTCATCTCCCGCTTTATCCTCTATTAGGGTCGCGGTGGGGTTCCCCATGCCCATCCAGGGGAGAACGTCTTGGGCGTTGGGCAGATACACCCAGGACAGGGCGCCAATCTATCGCTGGGCACACACTCACACACACACACACACTCTATATGGGGCAATTTGGAGAACTCAATTGACTTGATCCATGTTTTTGGACTGTGGGAGGAAACCGGAGAACCCGGAGGAAACCCACGCAGACACGGGGAGAACATGGAAACTCCACCCAGATGGGGATTCGAACCGGGAATCCCCAGTGCTGAGAGGAGAACATGCTAACCACTAAACCACCGTGCCGCCCCATTTCTGTACATTCATTCATTCATCTCCCGCTTTATCCTCTATTAGGGTCGCGGTGGGGTTCCCCATGCCCATACAGGGGAGAACGTCTCGGGCGTTGGGCAGATACACCCAGGACAGGGCGCCAATCCATCACTGGGCACACACTCACTCACACAGACACACTCTATATGGGGCAATTTTGAGAATTCAATTGACTTGATCCATGTTTTTGGACTGTGGGAGGAAACCGGAGAACCCGGAGGAAACCCACGCAGACACGGGGAGAACATGGAAACTCCACCCAGATTGGGATTCGAATCGGGAATCCCTAGCGCTGAGAGGCGAACGTGCTAATCACTAAGCCACCGTGCCACCCCATTTCTGTACATATCTTTATTTATTTAATTGAGGTTAATGTTTACAGATGAACTAACTCGGACTTTATCAACCGGTCGATTGCACGGTGCGTGTTGGTAGATCGCCATAAATCACTCCACAGGTTTTAAAAAAAAGCACTTATCAGCGCTTTTATTACAGCACAGTATCTGAAGCACTTAAACACACACACACACACACACACACACACACACACACACACACACACACTGTGAGTTCTAAATCGAGAGTGACCTCCGCTCACTCCCGTCTCTTTCTCTCTTCCCAAAACCGGTTCGCGGCCACGCCCCCGTGCCTCTATCACATCTCATTTAAATGTACGTTACATTCAAAACGTTACTGTTACAAAGGTGGACAGGTCAATGTGATTGACTGGCATACTGTTACCATGACTACGACCTATTAATAAAAATAATAATAATAATAATAATACTAATAATAATAATCCATCCATCCATTATCTTCCGCTTGTCCGGGGTTCGGGTCGCGGAGGCAGCAACCGAAGTAGGGAGACCCAGACCTCCCTCGCCCCAGCCACCTCCACCAGCTCGACCGGGGGAACCCCGAGGCGTTCCCAGACCAGCTGAGAGATATAATCCCTCCAGCGTGTCCTGCGTCTTCCCCGGGGTCTCCTCCCAGCTGGACTTGCCTGAAACACCTCCCTAGGGAGGCGCCCAGGAGGCATCCTTACCAGATGCCCGAACCACCTCAACTGGCTCCTTTGGTTGCGGAGGAGTCTCTCCCGGATGACCGAGCTTCTCACCCCGTCTCTAAGGGAGAGCCCAGTCACCCTGCAGAGAAAACCCATTTCGGCCACTTGTATTCACGATCTCGCTCTTTCGGTCATTACCCAAAGCTCATGACCATAGGTGAGGGTCGGAACGTAGATCGACAGGTAAATCGAGAGCCTTGCCTTGTGGCTCAGCTCCTTCTTCACCACAACAGACCAGTTTAGGATCCGCATCACTGCTGACCCCGCGCAGATCCATCTGTCAATCTCACGCTCCATCTTACCATCACTCGTGAACAAGACCCTGAGATACTATTTATCAGCATGCCTTGCAGTTGGGTTATACAGTATGTGTTCTATGTATTATGCTTTAATACATGTTCCTGTTTTGTTTGAAAGAAATGCCAGGGTCGCAGGGATTGTTGTGCATGTGTTTTATATGCTGTGTGTGTAAGGCTGCAACTAACGATTATTTTGATAATCGATTAATCGTTCGGGCGGCACGGGGGCTTAGTGGTTAACACGTTCTCCTCTCAGCACTAGGGATTCCCGGTTCGAATCCCAATCTGGGTGGAGTTTCCATGTTCTCCCCGTGTCCGCGTGGGTTTCCTCCGGGTTCTCCGGTTTCCTCTCACTGTCCAAAAATATGGATCAAGTCAAGTGAGATCTCCACACAGCGCCCTGTCCTGTCTGAGTGAGTGAGATTGATGTCCTGTTCTGGGTGTATCTGCCCAGCGCCCGAAACGTTCTCCCCTGGATGGGCATGGGGAACCCCCCCCCCTAATATAGGATAAAGCGGAAGATAATGGATGGATGGATTAATCGGTCGATTATTTTTCCGATTAATCGTTGAATTGGATTTTTAAAAAATTAAATAAATGTCTTTATTAAGCAGGTCAATAAATGTCTGGTTTTATTTACAGTATGAGTTTAAGGCATGTAAGTATCCCAAAGAGCAATTAAACACAAATCTCATACACACACTGACACAATATGTAGCATAGTGTGAAAAAAAAAATACTAAATTACACAAATTTGATTTGCTCTAATATGTTACCGTCTAAATGAAATTCATCCTCCCTCACGCCCATAGAGGGCAGTGTCTTCACTCTTTTAAAAGAGTGAAGACACAATGAAAGCTTGATCATTTATTAGCACCATTGTGTACAAGTTGTGTCATTTTTTAGTTTCAGGTGGTGGATCATCACCATGGTGCTCCATGCAGGTCAAATCATTATTGTAGAATTTGATGTTCCACGTTCTTTATTTGTGAAGCGTGAAATGCTCCCGCAGTTTTGATGATTGACGCAGAAATAAAGCTTCGGCTTAAGTCATGTTTTATTTGTAGAGTTTACCTTGTTAAACATGTTTCGGTGGCCGAGCGGATACGTAGCGCGATATGCAGTAAGCTCGGGAGGGGGCGCCAAAAAATAAAACTTAAACGCATTTTTTAAAAATCGATTCTTGGGCATTTTGAATCGATTCAGAATTGCCAGGACTATGAATCGCAATTCTTTGAAGAATCGATTTTTTTTCAGCACCTCTAAGATATCCTATTACTCGGCCACGTCCACTTTTTATTCATTCATTCATTATAGTGGGCACAGTAGCTCAGTGGTCAGGGCATTGGGCTATCAATTTGAAGGTTGGGGGTTCAAATCCCAGGTCCACTGAAGTTACCAGTGTGGCTCCTTGAGCAAGACCCTTAACCCTCATTGCTCCAGGGATGTTGTGATTAACCCTGTGCTCACCTTGTAAGTCGCTTTGGATAAAAGCGTCCAATAAATAAAAATCTCCCTCTTTATCCTCTATTAGGGTCGCGGTGGGGTTCCCCATGCCCATCCAGGGGAGAACATCTCGGGCGCTGGGCAGATAGACCCAGGACAGGGCGCCAATCCATCGCTGGGCACATACTTACTCACACAGACACACTCTATATGGGGCAATTTTGAGATCACTTTTTATTTTATTTTATTTTATTTTTTACCAATATTTTTTTATTAGGGTCGCGGGGGGGGTTCCCCATGCCCATCCAGGGGAGAAAGTTTCGGGCGCCGGGCAGGTACACCCAGGACAGGGCTCCAATCTATCCCTGGAAGCACACTATACACACAGACGCACTCTATTTGGGGCAATTTGGAGAATTCAATTGACCTTGATCCATGTTTTTGGATTATGGGAGGAAACCAGAGAATCCAGAGGGAACACGGGGAGAACATGAAAACTCCACCCAGATTGGGTTTCGAACCGGGAATCCCTAGCGCCGAGAGGAGAACATGCTAACCACTGTGCCGCCGTCCTAAATAATAACCTCTTCTCTCTCTTCCAGACATCAGTGCGATCGCTTCCGCCGTGTCAATAGCGTGGATGGTGGTGGATTACCACCGCTCCCTGCGCTTCTTCCTCTTCGACAAGAGTAAACAAAGCTGGCTTTCCTCGGTCGTCTACTTCCTGTGGAACTTGTTCCTGATTGGCCCTCGAGTGGTGTGCGTGTCCCTGTTCGCCTCTGTCCTGCCCTTCTACGTCGTCGGCCACTTCGTCTTACTCTGGGCGGCGCTCACGCTCTGGGCCTGCCTACAGGGCACCAGCTTCATGGATGATAAAGCGGGGGAGTGGCTGTACCGCGCCACCGTCGGCGTCATCTGGTACTTCAGCTGGTTTAACGTGGTGGAGGGTCGGACCAGGGACCGGAGCTTCATCTACCACTCGTTTATGGTGCTGGACGGCGCAGTACTGCTGCTCACCTGGTGGTGGTTTAAAGACGCGCGGATCAGCCGCTGGCATTCCTGCATCCTCCTCCTGGCCGTCCCGCTGACGTATCTGATCGGATTGTTGGTTAAAATTCTTTATTACTGCTGTTTCCATCCCAAACTGATGGAGGAGCCTGAGCCGCCTAAAGGTGATGTAACCGATGGGTTCTGCCTTTCCGGTGCTTATGCCAGCCCAGGTTCCTCCAGTTTGCACTTTTTGAACAGGAGAATGAGGCAGCACGCTGCTCTCAACATTTCAGCTGAATAATCGGGTTAAATGGGTGGAGATGGTGACAGAAAAGCACTTAGTAATGGTGTATATGATGTACCGTTGTAAATAGGGGTGTAACGGTACGGGGCACATGATTCGGTACAAAAAACTGTAGTACGTAACATGCAAAGACCAAAAAACACAAGGTGGAACTAAAATTAAGTGAGTGGAACCCATCCATCCATTATCTTCCGCTTTATCCTCTATTAGGGTCGCGGGGGGTTTCCCATGCCCATCCAGGGGAGAACGTTTCGGGCGCTGGGCAGATACACCCAGGACGCTGGGCGTGAGTGGAACCCATACATGCAAATAACAAAACTGCTTCATTCAAATCAAACATGTGGGAGGAGTTTGGGTTCCTGTGATTGACAGGGTAGACCGTGGGCGGTAGGGGTGGCACGGTGGCTTAGTGGTTAGCACGTTCTCCTCTCAGCGCTGGGGATTCAGGTTCGAATCCCCATCAGGGTGGAGTTTCCATGTTCTCCCCGTGTCCGCATGGGTTTTTTCCGGGTTCTCCG
Organism: Corydoras sp. C115; assembly: GCA_019802505.1. Lineage (NCBI taxonomy): Eukaryota > Metazoa > Chordata > Actinopteri > Siluriformes > Callichthyidae > Corydoras > Corydoras sp. C115. Next base: position 1,446,368 of record JAFMOC010000127.1, on the reverse strand, counting down.
GTTTCCTCCCACAGTCCAAAAACATGGATCAAGTCAATTGAATTCTTCAAATTGCCCCATATAGAGTGTGTCTGTGTGAGTGAGTGTGTTCCCAGTGATAGATTGCCGCCCTGTCCTGGGTGTATCTGCCCAGCGCCTGAAACGTTCTCCCCTGATGGACCCCCCCCCCCCCCCCCGACCCTAATAGAGGATACAGCGGAAGATAATGGATGGATGGACTGTGGGCGGTTTGTCGGCGTTGTGCAGCATGTGAGGGATGTTTGTGGAAACAATCCCAACATGTGAACGCATACTCAGCAGAATCATCCACATCGATAACCAGAACCCTGCAACCCAGCGATTAATCTCTACTACTCATTCATTCATTCATTATCTTCCGCTTTATCCTCTATTAGGGTCGCGGTGGGGTTCCCCATGCCCATCCAGGGGAGAACGTCTCGGGCGCTTGGCAGACACACCCAGGACAGGGCGCCAATCCATCGCTGGGCACACACTCACACTCTATATGGGGCAATTTGGATTATTCAATTGACTTTAACGGCGGCACGGTGGCTTAGTGGTTAGCACGTTCGCCTCTCAGCGTTAGGGATTCCCGGTTCGAATCGCCATCTGGGTGGAGTTTGCATGTTCTCCCCGTGTCCGTGTGGGTTTCCTCCGGGTTCTCCGGTTTTCTCCCACAATCCAAAAACATGGATCAAGTTAATTGAGTTCTCTAAATTGCCCCATATAGAGTGTGTTTGAGTGTGTGAGTGTGTACCCAGCGATTGATTGATTGGCGCACTGTCCTGGGTGTATCCTCCCAGCGCCCGAGACGTTCTCCCCTGGATGGGCATGGGGAACCCCACCGCAACCCTAATAGAGGATAAAGCGGGAGATAAAGAATGAATGAATTGACTTGATCCATGTTTTTTTTTTGGACTGTGGGAGGAAACCGGAGAACCCGGAGGAAACCCACGCGGACACGGGGAGAACATGGAAACTCCACCCAGATGGGGATTCGAACCGGGAATCCCTAGTGCTGAGAGGCGAACGTGCTAACCACTAAGCCACCGTGCCGCCTCTCTACTACTCCTTACACTAATTTGACTAACGATTTTTTTGATGATTTAACATGTTACGAGCTTAATCCTCCGCTCCCGAGATGGAAAACCAGACAGAACTAATCCATTACTGAAGCAGGGAGCATGTACAGTTACCCCTCACATATCGCAGGGGTAACATTCCAGAGACCTCACGATGGGGCGGCGTTATAATTATTGTGTTATTTATATGTTGAAGGCTTTAGAAACCCTTCCCACACTCGTACAAACACTTCATATGCTATTAAAAACTTTTAACGTTAGCTACATAGCTCAAAATGCCCACAATACAGTGAAGCCGTGAGAAGTGATCCGCGATATGCTGTAGTGGAGAACCCTGGTTTCAGGTGCTTAATTAAAGAACACCCACCACCCCTGTACTGAATTTGTACCGAACCGTGAGGTCCATACTACGCCGTGTACCGAACTGTTACACCCCGAGTTGTAATGCACTTTATATGCTTTAAAATGACGCAATTAATTTCTATGTATAAACAACAGAACCCGGTCAGGGTCACGGGGGCATCCTGAATGAAGAGAAGAGGGTGGGTGAGGTTTTGGGGATGAGAGGATCCATGACCATCAGATTATGCTGGTCAAGTCTGGCGCCCTCTGTGGTAAAAAAAAGAAGTGTCATTTCAACATTGTACCATACGTTTCTTTTGTAGCGAAAACACTCAAATGCCAAAGTGTTTGACATTCCTTCTGTCAAATTTAATTAATGGTTATAATTTTGTACAATCACATTGTTTTATCGTTGTTATATTTATATTGATATATATATTTATATTCAAGAATAATGTTGTTTAATGGAAGTTCCACAGTGGGGTGTGGAGTGTCAGTGGTCCAACACGCAACACACTACCGCAAGTTACAAGTGTTCACGGTGGATTCTGGTGCTCAGAAGTAATTAGTACGCTTTACCTTATATGATGCGCACAAGTTAATTATATGACTGATTATGTTGCTCAATTAACGTTTCTCAGGGGCGGCACGGGGGCTTAGTGGATCGCACGTTCTCCTCTCAGATCTGGGCATCCATTAACTCATTGAATCCCAATCTGGGTGGAGTTTCCATGTTCTCCCCGTGTCCGTGTGTGTTTCCTCCGCGTTCTCCAGTTTCCTCCTACAGTCCAAAAACATGGATCAAGGTCAACTGAATGCTCTAAATTGCCCCATATAGTGTGAGTGTGTGCCCAGCGATAGCTTTGTGCCTGTCCTGGGTGTACTTCCCTGGATGGGGTGACCCTAGTTACTAGTATAGGATTAAGCATGTTTTACCTTGGGGCGGCACAATGGCTTAGTGGTTCTCCTCCAGTGCTGGGGATCCAGGTTTGAATCCCAATCTGGGTGGAGTTTCCATGTTCTTCCCGTGTCCGCGTGGGTTTCCTCCGGGTTCTCCGGTTTCCTCCCACAGTCCAAAAACATGGATTCATGGTGAATTAAATGCCCTAAATTGCACCATATAGTGTGTGGGAACACACTGTGTGTGTTGCACCATATAGTGTGCCCCCCCAAAACCCTAGTAGAGGATTAAGCAGAAGATAATGAATAAATAAAACTACTCAGGAATTAATACACAAGTATTTAGTTATAAAACTGTTCCCAATGCATTTCATATAAAAAAAATAGATCCCTGTGAAAGTTATATTTCGAAAGGATTGATGGTGCTGGATTATCATGAGATTATAACCTGAACATATGATACCATCTCGATGATGTCATCTCGACCTCTGCTAGATATAATAAAGAACTCAAACGGAGTACATGTGTGTACATTTAGGGTGAGTTTTATAAGGAACCTGTATGTTTACATATTGTTAGCTTCTGGTAATATTTAACTGGATCATAATAACGAGGCACGGTGGCTTAGTGGTTAACATGTTTACCTCTTAGAGCTGGGGATCCAGGTTCGTTGGGTGGAGTTTCCATGTTCTCCCCGTGTCCACTTGGGTTTTCTCCGGGTTCTCCGGTTTCCTCCCACAGTCCAAAAACATGGATTAAGGTCAATTAAATGCTTTAAATTGCCCCATATAGTGTGTGTTTGTGTGAGTGAGTGTGTGCCCAGCAACAGATTGGTGACCTGTCCTGGGTGTATCTGGCCAGCGCCCAATACGTTGTCCTCTGGGGTTCGAACCGGGAATCCCTAGTGCTGAGAGGCGAACGTGCTAACCACTAAGCCACCGTGCCGCCTAATATATATATATATATATATATATATATAGATATATATATATATATATATATATATATATATATATATATATAATATATATATATATATATATATATATATATATATATATATATATATATAATATTTCACGTATAGTCTCCCAGTGATGAAAGTATTGAATGGTTATGTAAGTTGGGCGATAGTAAGAGTCGTCCCCCATATGTTCTTACACTAATGACTTGACATGATGTATATAAAATGTAATATTTAAACCAACAAAGATCATTTCATACTGTAATTTATTACAGCTGCTTTAAACTTAAAAAAATTGAGTTTTTATGTAACTTAATGATAAGCCATAATATGAGCGATTTTTAAAGAATGTGACCCGTCGTAACATGTGAGAGGTGTTTGGGTTCTCTGTATGTTGATGTTGGAATCTGTTTCAAAAGTGTTGTGAGTTCAGTTAAGGATGTCTTCATTTTAAATGTCCATGGTTCTGTTGTTCACCTCGTAAAGGTGCGGCTGCTGTCGGATGTTTATTGTGAAAATGGCCAAATAAAAGTAAACATTTTGCTAAATATGAATGTGTTTGTTTTTTTTTTACATGATTTAAATAGCACCTGACAGGAGCAGGAGTCAAGTCGGTGTTTCTAATTCACAGCATGGAAAAGAAATGATCCAGAGCTACGTATAACCAATGTTTATAAACCATTTGATCATTTAGCAGACCCTTTAATCCAAAGTGAGCACAGGGTTGACCACAGCTCCCATGGACAATGAAGGTTTTGCTCAAGGAGCCACATTGGTAATTTCAGTGGACCTGGGATTTGAACTCACAACCTTCTGATTGATAGCCCAACACTAACCACTGACCTACCACAGCCTTTAAACCATCCCATCCATACATTATCTTCCACTTTATCCTCTATTAGGGTTGCGGAAGGGGGTTCCCCATCCAGGGGAGAACGTTTCGGGTGCTGGGCAGACACATCCAGGATCTATCACTGGGTACACACTCACTCACACATACACACTCTATTTGGAGAACTCAATTGACCTTGATCCATGTTTTTGGACTGTGGGAGGAAACCGGAGAACCTGAAGGAAACCCATGCGGACACGGGGAGAACATGGAAACCCTTTAAACCAACATTTTAATAATTTGTCTGTAGTTACGAATTAATCATTCTGTGAGCGATAGCTGAAGGTTAAGAAGAAGGTAAGCTCTTATTTTTCCTAAAATAATGATGGGCTTGGGCAACACAGTGGCTTAGTGGTTAGCACGTTCGCCTCTCAGTGCTAGGGATTCTCAGTTCGAATTCGAATTGAATTCTCCAAATTGCCCCATACAGAGTGTGTCTGTGTGAGCGAGTGTGTGTCCAGCGATAGATTGGTGCCCTGTCCTGGGTGTATCTGCCCAGCGCCCGAAATGTTCTCCACTGGATGGGCATGGAGAACCCCCCTCGACCCTAGTAGAGGAAAAAGCAGAAGATAATGGATGAATGGATGGATGAATGAGGTGATGATGATGATGATGATGATGAGGAAGCCTAATAAAATAACTCTAGTAGGAGTACAGATTCCTCACTATTGTTGTGGCCTATAGTAGCAGCCATTGTCAACAAGGGTTTATAGTAGTTGTGGCAACTATTGTTTCTGTATGGATGTGGGATGGCTTAGTGGTTAGCACGTTCGCCTCTAAGCACTGAAGATCCAAGTGATCCACTGAAGATATTCTCCCCATGTCCACATGGGTTTCTTCGGGGTTCTCCGGTTTCCTCCCACAGCCCAAAAACATGGATTCAGGGTACAGTGAATGCTCTAAATTGCCCCATATAACGTGTGTGTTTGTGGGAGTGAGTGTACCTAACAATGGATAGGCTGCCTGTCTTGGTTGTATCTATCCAACACTGGAAACTCCTTGGATGGGCAGGTCGCAACCCTAGTAGAACATGAAGCGGAAGATAATGAATGATTGAATGAATTGATGGGAGCAAAATATTATAGGGATTGTTAAATAATGAAGGCTAAATAAAAAGGGCTCTGTTATGCCGCTGTGAGGGCTAACAATAATATCAGCATTGTATATGTATGTGTACTTTTGAAAACATTTAGATTTTCTAAAAAATAGCAAGTTTTTAAGTGTCTTTTTTTTCATGAAAACTATTTTGAGGTACCACGATGGCCACTAGATGGCCCTGGCTGAGAGCAGCTGCTCTATAGCACTGAAAAATGGCGACTTTACAATAATGGGCTGCTCTAAATTGCCCCTATATAGTGTATGTGTACTTTTTTTTATGGAATGGCATCTAAAATAAGGTGTTAAATAAGGTGTGCATCGAGGTCAATTGAATTCTCCAAATTGCCCCATATAGAGTGTGTCTGTGTGAGGGAGTGTGCCCTGTCCTGGGTGTGTGTGCCCTGTCCTGGCGTCCTGTCCTGGGTGTATCTGCCCAGCGCCCGAAACGTTCTCCCCTGGATGGGCATGGGGAATCCCCCCCCCCCCTGCGACACTAGTAGATGATAAAGCGGAAGATAATGGATGGATAGATGTACATAAGGTGTGTAGGACTGATGAAAAATAAAAATAAAAATAAAAAAGAAAGAAAAACTATCCATCTATCCATTATCTTCAGCTTTATCCTCTATTAGGGTTGCAGGGGGGGGTTCCCCATGCCCATCTAGGGGAGAACATTTCGGGCGCTGGGCAGATACACCCAGGACAGGGCGCCGATCTAACACTTGGCACACAATCACTCACACAGACACACTCTATATGGGGCAATTTGGAGAATTCACTTGACCTCGATCCATGCAATTGACTTGATCCATGTTTTTGGACAGTGGGAGGAAACCGAAGAACCCGGAGGAAACCCACACGGACACAGGGAGGACATGGAAACTCCACCCAGATGGCAATTTGAACCAGGGATCACTAGCGCTGAGAGGAGAACATGCTAACCACTAAGCCACCGTGCCGCCCCAGTAAGAACTAGAGCATATAAAAAAAAGGAAAACAGAAGGTCTTATTAAAAAGAAAGCTAAGGTATGTAGAATTAGAAAGTGAAATTCATGATGTAGATCAGGGGTGCCCACACTTTTCTGGCCCGAGATTTACCTTTCCATTGGACGGGTCATCAAGATCTACCAAAGATCTTCCATCTTATTCTTTAGGCTTTTATATTAAAAATCTGTTCACAAACACATCATGTTTAGTATTGGTCGAATCCAGCATCGAAAAGACGGCTTCAGATTGCCATTTCCGAGAAATTGCTCACATTATTATTAAATCATTATTAAACACATTCCAGCAGATAGCATGACATTAGAACTTCTTTGCAAGCAAATGCATTTTGAGTTTGACATTGTAAAAAAATATTCACCACATCCCCCCCCACTCTAAATGAAAGTGGTATTTTAATTATTTTGGGGGTAAAGTCCTTCACTCGTTTTGTCAGTCAAATAAAGTGCAAAAACACTATCTAATCTAATGTAGAATCTATCTAACTATCCCGAGGCAGTGCTTTTGTATTGGGGCGTGGCCACATGTCGGTTTTTGGGAACAGCGAGAGAGACGGGGGGGAGGGGGGAGAAGAGCAGACTGCTCGCTTGCACAGGGATAGAGATACAGATTCAGAATAAATCACAGTGTGTTTGTGAAAATGTGTGCACATGTGTGTATAAGTGCTTCAGATACCATCCATCCATAAGGTGTGCATCGAGGTCAATTGAATTCTCCAAATTGCCCCATATAGAGTGTGTCTGTGTGAGTGAGTGCCCTGTCCGCTTTATCCTCTATTAGGGTCGCAGGGGGAGGGGGGGGGGGGGTTCTGTTGGAATTTAGTGAACGTAAAAATACATGAATTGCATTATTTGTAAGGTTTTTGTTATACTTCAGAATGCAGGGAACAGAGGGAATGACCAGGTGTGGGATGAGTGTGAGAAGGAGTCAGAATATCTGGTCGCAGGGTCCATCCAGTATCTTCCACCTTTTTCCTCTATTAGGGACTCGGAGGGGTTCCCCATGCCCATCCAGGGGAGAACGTCTCGGGCGCTGGGCAGATAGACCCAGGACAGGTCGGCAATCTATCACTGGGCACACACTCACTCACACAAACACACTCTATATGGGGCAATTTGGAGAATTCAATTGACCTCGATCCATGCAATTGACTTGATCCATGTTTTTGGACAGTGGGAGGAAACCGAAGAACCCGGAGGAAACCCACACGGACACAGGGAGGACATGGAAACTCCACCCAGATGGCGATTTGAACCAGGGATCACTAGCGCTGAGAGGAGAACATGCCAACCACTAAGCCACCGTGCCGCCCCAGTAAGAACTAGAGCATATAAAAAAAGAAAAACAGAAGGTCTTATTAAAAAGAAAGCTAAGGTATGTAGAATTAGAAAGTGAAATTCATGATGTAGATCAGGGGTGCCCACACTTTTCTGGCCCGAGATTAACCTTTCCATTGGACGGGTCATCAAGATCTACCAAAAATCTTCCATCTTATTCTTTAGGCTTTTATATTAAAATCTGTTCACACACATCATGTTAGTATTGTCGAATCAGCATCGAAAAGACGGCTTCAGATTGCCATTTCCAGAGAAATTGCTCACATTATTATTAAATCATTATTAAACACATTCCAGCAGATAGCATGACATTAGAACTTCTTTGCAAGCAAATGCATTTTGAGTTTGACATTGTAAAAAAATATTCACCACCCCCCCCCCCCACTCTAAATGAAAGTGGTATTTTAATTATTTTGGGGGCAAAATAGTCCTTCACTCGTTTTGTCAGTCAAATAAAGTGCAAAAACACTATCTAATCTAATGTAGAATCTATCTAACTATCCCGAGGCAGTGCTTTTGTATTGGGGCGTGGCCACATGTCGGTTTTTGGGAACAGCGAGAGAGACGGGGGGGGGGGGGGAGGGGGGAGAAGAGCAGACTGCTCGCTTGCACAGGGATAGAGATACAGATTCAGAATAAATCACAGTGTGTTTGTGAAAATGTGTGCACGTGTGTATAAGTGCTTCAGATATCATCCATCCATTATCTTCCGCTTTATCCTCTATTAGGGTCGCGGGGGGGTTCCCCGTTTCGGGCACCTGGTCAGATACACCCAGGACAGGGAGCCAATCTATCGCTGGGCACACAAACACACTCTATTTGGGACAATTTGGAGAATTCAATTGACTTGATCCATGTTTTTGACTGTGGGAGGAAACCGGAGAACCCGGAGGAAACCCATGCGGACAGGGGGGGAGAACATGGAAACTCCACCCAGATTGAGATTCGATTATCATTTGTAAGGTTTTTGTTATACTTCGTAATGCTCTTTACATTTGTAATGTTTAAACAACTGCTGAATGGCTGCAGGGAACAGAGGGAATGACCAGGTGTGGGATGAGTGTGAGAAGGAGTCAGAATATCTGGTCGCAGGGTCCATCCAGTATCTTCCGCCTTTTTCCTCTATTAGGGACTCGGAGGGGTTCCCCATGCCCATCCAGGGGAGAACGTCTCGGGCGCTGGGCAGATAGACCCAGGACAGGTCGGCAATCTATCACTGGGCACACACTCACTCACACAAACACACTCTATATGGGGCAATTTGGGGAACTCAATTGACTTGATCCATGTTTTTGGACTGTGGGAGGAAACTGGAGAACCTGGAGGAAACCCACGGGGACACGGGGAGAACATGGAAACTCCACCCAGATTGGGATTCGAACCGGGAATCCCTAGCGCTGAGAGGCGAACATGCTAACCACTAAGTGGTCGCAGGGTGACCAGTCTAATACATTTGTTAAATGTATTAGTGGGACTGGAGGCAAAGGAAGTCCCCACCATATATGGAAGGTCCATTCACACTCAACCACACAGAAGAAGGACGGCCCACCTAAGGGTTAATTAAATACCGAAGCAGGATCCTTGAGAACCTGGAGAACCCGGAGGAAAGAACCCAGATTGGGATTCGAACCTGGATCCCCAGCACTGAGGAGAACATGCTAACCACTAAGCCACCATGCCGCTCATCTCTTTAATCCTTATTAAAAAATACAAAGCCCTTTAAGTCCATCACTGTGACATTCTGAAAGTATTGTGGATGAGGAACTAGTGTCAGCAGAAATGAAAAAGTTTTGAAAACAGTTAGAAGAGTCTAAAATGAAACTTAAAAGCAGTTAACCACAGTTCCAATACTGAAGAACCTGGAAAAAGGATCCAAAACTTCAAACTACCCTAAAAATTGGGGGTAAAAAAAAATTAAAGAAGGATGTGGTTTGATAAAGTGCCCTGAACGCACAGACATTTCCATAGAACTTCACATGATTCTGCAAGGTCTTTAAATTCCTGAAGATATAAAAGGAAATGGGTCTGGGCATGTGGATCCAGCCCTATGAAAGCATCAAAAAAGTCAGAATCCATCAGATCGTGAAGACAGTGTGAGCTGAACTCATGGCGTGCAATAAAATTATTGTGGACAGGATCTTTACCCTGTTATCATCTATATTATATCTCGTTGAAATTGGGTCTGATATATGGGCAATCTATACTTTTTATCAGGATGCCCATTACATCTACATGGGACTCGTGATAGTCCTGTGTCTCGGCTCCCAGCTGATTATGAATATCTTCAGTTGGATTTGGTTTTCTGATTCTGATTCTGATTCTGATTCTGATTCTGATTCTGGTTCTGGTTCTGGTTCTGACACGCTGATCACAGAGAAGTTCTTCAAAGGGCGTGGGTTGCTACAGATGATCCACATCCTTCTGCTGGCCGTCATTTTAAGGTTTGTATGATCTTGTCCTTGTCCATGCTTTACTTGTACAGATTTCAAATAGTTTTTAAAAGCTGTGATTATTCCAAAATTACCAAATGAATGAGTTCATGATACATTTCTGATACATGTTGGGTGGGGTGGCTCATTGGTCAGGGTATTGGGCTTTGAATCTGAAGGTTGTGAGTTCAAATCCCAGGTCCATTGATGTTACCAATGTGGGTCCTTGAGCAAAACCCATAACCCTCATTGTTCCAGATCTTCCTCTGAATCCACTACTAGGGTCACAGTGGGATTTCCCATGACCATCCAGGGGAGAACATTTCGGGCGCTGGGCTGATAGACCCAATCTATCGCTATATGGGGACACACACTATATTGGGCAATTAAGAGTATGCGGTTTACCTTGAGGCGGCATGGTGGCGTAGTGGTTAACACGTTCGCCTTACAGCACTAGGGATTCCCGGTTGAAATCCCAATCTGGGTGGAGTTTCCATGTTCTCCCCATGTCCGTGTGGGTTTCCTCCCACAGTCCAAAAATATGGATCAAGGTCAATTGAATTCTCCAAATTGCCCCATATAGAGTGTGTCTGTGTGAGTGTCTGTGTGAATGAGTTTGTGCCCAGTGATAGATTGGTGTCCTGTCCTGGGTGTATCTGCCCAGCGCCCGAAACGTTCTCCCCTGGATAGGCATGAAGAACCCCCCCCCCCCACAGCGACCCTAGTAGAGGATAAAGCGGAAGATAATGGATGGATAGATTTACCTTGAATCCATGTTTTTGGACTGTGGGAGGAAACCGAAGAACCCGGAGGAAACCCATACAGACATGGGGGGGGACATAGAAACTCCACCCAGATTGAGATTCAAACCTGGAATCCCTAGTGCTGAGAGGAGAACGTGCTAACCACTAAACCACTGCTTTGGATAAAAACATCTCCTAAATCCATCCATCCATTATCTTCCCCTTTATCCTCTATTAGGGTCGCGGGGGGGGGGGGGGGGTTCGCCCGTTTCGGGCACTGGACAGATACACCCAGGACAGGGAGCCAATCTATCACTGGGCACACACTCACTCACACAAACACACTCTATATGGGGCAATTTGGAGAATTCAATTGACTTGATCAACGTTTTTGAACTGTGGGAGGAAACCGGAGAACCCGGAGGAAACCCATGCGGACAGGGGGGGAGAACATGGAAACTCCACCCAGATTGAGATTCGAACCGGGAATCCCTAGTGCTAAGAGGCGAACGTGCTAACCACTAAGCCGCCCCATCTCCTAAATGACCAAAATATAAATGTAAATGTATTTCTTCTGCTATTTGCCAGAATTTTTGGAACGGTGGAGATCATATTCGCCAGTGGCGAAAAGAAGAAAAAAATAGAGAACTTCAAGATCGATGATCTCCGGAATCATGACCTCAGCATGCTGCAGCTGTTCAAGGCGTTTGCGGAAAACGCTCCACAGCTCGTCTTAATGCTCGTCATCACGATTCAGTCGCAGGAGCTGGAGCTCATGCCTTGTAATTAAAACCAAAACAAAACAAATGAACAAAAATCATGTATTTCAATTTGTATAGTATTTCTAACCTTGCTTTTCTTTTTTTGCCTGTTTTTCAGTTGTAAAATTCTGCTTCTCCTTCATTGGCCTTGCCGTTACCATCATGCTCTACCACCGGAAAATGCATAAATTTGTTTTTAACAAGTGTTCTGATTGGCCCACTTCTATCTTTTACTTTACGTCGAGCCTGCTCTTAATCATCTCGCGTGTTCTTTGTGTGGCTCTGTTTACATCAGTGCTGCCCAATTACATTGCTGTTGAATTCCTCGTCATGTGGATCTTCATGGTTGGCTGGGCCTGCTTGCAAGACACAAGTTATATTACAACAAAAGAGAATCCACGGCCAGCAGCAGAATATCTATTCCGGGCCACCGTTGGACTAGTTTGGTATTTCTCCTGGTTTGATGTAACTGAAGGAAACAGGAGAGACAGGGCAATCATTTATCACCTGGTCCAGTGTGTGGACATGACAATTCTGATGGCACTGTGGTATTGGGCAAGGTCAGAAAAAACAGAACATTTCGGTTTAGTGGATGATTATACCTACATATTTATTGCCTCGGTAGCAGGCATGTACATCGTTGGACTCGTACTTAAAGTATGTTATCATAAACTCTTCCATCCCAAAATGGATTCTAAAAATGAACCAACTATAACTGCTGTTAATAGGAGAATGATGACCATGGCAAAGAATTTTTACTACTGAAGTTTATTATCTTGGACCAGCTTCAGTGTTCTACACTGTAATATAATCAAACCTGATCATTATCCAATTCTGCCTTTTATTAAATTCATTTTTTATATTTATTCTCTCAGCGCTAGGGATTTCCGGTTCGAATCCCCATCTGGGAGTTTCCATGTTCTCTCCCGTGTCTGCGTGGGTTTCCTCCGGGTTCTCCGCTTTCCTCCCACAGTCCAAAAACATGGATCAAGTCAATTGAATTCTCCAAATTGCCCCATATAGAGCGTGTTTGTGTGAGTGAGTGTATCCAGTGATAGATTGGCGTCCTGTCCTGGGTGTATCTGCCCAGCGCCCGAAACGTTATCCCTTGGATGGGCATGGGGAACCCCCCCCCCCCACCCCGCGACCCTAATAGAGGATAAAGTGGAAGACAATGGATGAATAGAAATTTTATATCAGTTTTATGCTGTGTCTTAAAGATGCTGAGTGATGCCGCCTTACGGACAGAGTTGGGAAGATCGTTCTACCATTTGAAATGATTTATGGGAAGTTGGGAAGATCCAACACCCCCCCCCCCCCCAAACATCATTAACGATCAGGTTTGATAATTCTACAGTGTAGCTGGTTTTCTTCATAGCTACCGACTAGTGATGTTCTCATTTGTAAGTCGCTTTGGATAAAAGTGTCTACTGAATGACTAAATGTAAATGTATCCATGCATCCATTATCTACCACTCTATCGCTGGGCCCACACACACAAACATACACTATATGGGGCAATTTAGAGCATTCAATTTAGCTGTCATGCAACATCAAAACTAAATCTAACAATAATGTTTAAAAGCTCCCCCCAGCTCCACTTCTCCAAATGCAGGTGGAACACCGAATTCTGTGACCAACATTTCTGTGACCTTAGAGGGCGCTGTTGTTAATTTAGCCCACAAATTAACATTTGTTCAGAAAAATGTTTATTTTTTGGTATTTATATATATAACTGTTTTTACTGGTAATGAACACATTTTTAGGTTTTAATTAGGACTATCAAGAATTGCTTTCTTGATCACCCTTGACCTCAGCTATTCATCCAAGTCTTTGCTGAAGCGCTGCGGCTACGACGGTTTACTGGATGCAACCTGGATTTTATTGGACTGGCAGTCCTGCAGGACGCCCTCAATGAACTTATATAGTTTTTAATTGTTAAATACAGGTCACCTGATCATCACACTGATCTGTATATTAGTGTCCTACACTGATGCTGCCCGGCCGCTCAAGGAGGATGAGCCCCCCACTGTGTCTTGTTCCTCACAAGGTTTCTACCTTGAAATAACAACATAACAGGGAGTTTTTTCTTGCCACTGTCGTTTCGGCTTGCTCTTTGGGGTTTTAAAGGTTTATAACTCTGTAAAGCTGCTTTGTGACAATGTACTATTATAAAAAAGCACTATATAAATAAACTACTTCAACTTCCATCCATCCATTATCTTCCTCTTTATCCTTTATTAGGGTCGCAGTGGGGTTCTACATGTCTATCCAGGGGAGAACTTTTCGAGTGCTGGGAAGATACACCCAGGACAGGATGCCAATCTATCACTGGACACAACCATTCACACATACTATATGGGGCAATTTGGAGCATTCAATTGACCTTCATCCATGTTTTGGGACTTTGGAAACTCAATGGAAACCCACACGGACACGGGGAGAACATGGAAACTCCACCCAGATTGAGATTCCCACCGGGAATCCCTAGTGCTGAGAGGAGAACATGCTAACTACTAAGCCACCTTGCCGCCCTAAGTTAAAGTAAGTGAAATAAAATAAAAGGTGAAAAGATGACTAAATAAAACTAATTGAACTGAGATTAATGAAGGCCGGCGTGGTGGCTAGAGTAATGTTTAGTACGTCCCCTTCTCAGTCCCCTTCTCCGGTTTTCTTCCACAGTCCAAATACATGGATCAAGGTAAATTGGCTGCTCTAAATTGCCCCTATACTGTGTGTGTGTATGTGTGTGGGTGTGTGTGTGTGTGTGTGTGTGGGTGAGTGCGTATGCCCAGCACACTTGGCATCCTGTCCTGGGTGTATCTGCCCAGCGCCTGAAATGTTCTGCCCTGAAAGTGCATGGAGAACCACCTATTAGAGGATTAAGAGGAAGATAATGAAATGAGATCAGTTCAATGATGTCCCTGTAATTCTCAGAAAAAATGAAAGGTGAAAAGACGAAATGTGTTCTAAGTGCATCACTGTTTTATGAAAACTGACAGTTTTTAATTCTCTCAATGAGTTCTCTTAATGTTCTCTTCAGGGGCGTTAGCCCAGAACCCTTATTCCCCCTCTGTCCTTTTTAAAAACTGCCCTTTCATGAGAGTGTTTATACATTTTTCAAACTGTTGTTACATTCATTTTGTTTGATCATTCATTAGTTATATTGTATAAAATAAAATAACATATGAAATATGTCTGTCAGCAGTGGAGAGCACATTCAGTTCTAATAAATGATGCTTTTTGGTGAAAGCTTTGAATAAAGAACCTGAACTTCGGCAGAAAAGCACGAAACAGTTTTACAGTCCGTCGCAGATGAGACAGTTTTAACGGGGTTTTGCTTTAAATACTTTGCGACAGTTTGCGCCTTTAGAAAAATTCTGACGGTTTCTGAAAGCTGAGAAGCTGCTCTTTACAGCCAACTACAGTTATTACTGTAACTTTACTCCCGATACTGGCGAAAAATGTCTCCCTCACACACACACACACACACACACACACACACACACAGAGCTTAGAAACACAAACAGCCGACGGTGATTCCATCTGCTGGAGGAGAGGCTGCAGAGAAAGCTGCTCTCATTTGATCCGGGGCTACTGACAGAAAACCTGGGACTATAGCCCTGAAAGCCTAGGTCTAACGACACGCCTGGTTCTCTCAATGTGTTCTCTCCGGGTTCTTCAGTTGCCTTCCACAGTTGAACACGGCGCCCGGGGAGCAACTGGCATCAGGTGCCTTTCCCAAGCGCACTTCAGTCATGATACTTGGTGGGACCGGGAATCAAACCAGAGACCTTCAGGTCACAAGGCCGGTTCCTTAACCACAAGCCCATGACTGAAATGAGATTCAGCTCTAAAAAGAAATGATTTAATGTCTATAAATGAAGAACATTTTTGCTGGGGTTTGGTGAAAATCCCTTGCTTGTGTAAATTCAGGATATACTGTATGTTTTTTATTACACCCTGAAGTAATGAGGGTAGATCTTGGCATGATATGTAATGACCTGTTAATATATGCTGAAGTTTAGTGCTCAAAGTACATTTAGTGCTTAAGCTAGGCACAAAGCAGAGATCAGACACCGACAGTCTAAGCCGAGCTCGTGGCGTGCTGGAATAAAGTTCTAATGGAGAGGATCTTTGTTGTGTTATCATTCATATTTTATCTCGGTGACATTGGGTCTGATATATGGCTTATTATTTCGTTCTATCGGGAGGCGCATTACATCTACATGGGACTCGTGATAGCCGTGTGTCTCGGCTCCCAGCTGATTCTGAATATCTTCAGTTGGATCTGGTTTTCTCATTATTCTGATTCTGAAATGCCACAGATCACAGAGAACATCATCAAAAGCCGTGGGTGGCCACACCTGATCCACATCCTTCTGCTGGGAGTCATTTTAAGGTTTGCTGTGATTATTCTTAAACTACCAAACAAACTATCCCTTATCCATCCATTATCTTCCACTTTATCCTCTACTAGGGTCGTGGAGGGGGGTTCTCCATACCCATCCAGGGGAGCACGTTTCGGGAACTGGGCTGATACACCCAGGACAGGGCGCCTTAAAGGTTTTTAACTCTGTAAAGCTGCTTTGTGACAATGTACCATTATAAAAAAAGCACTATATAAAAAAACTACTTCAACTACCATCCATCCATTATCTTCTGCTTAATCCTCTATTAGGGTCACAGGGAGGTTCAACATGTCTTTCCAGGGGAGAACATTTCAGGCGCTGGGCAGATACACCCAGGACAGGATGCCAATCTATGGCTGGGTACACAAACTTACACATAATGACTATATGGGGCAATTTAAAGTGTTTTCGAATTTACTCAAATCCATGTTTTTGGACTGTGGGAGGAAACCGGAGAACCTGGAGGAAACCCACGTGGACACGGGGAGAACATGGAAACTCCACCCAGATTGGGATTTGAACCTGGAATCCCTAGCGCTGAGAGGAGAATGTGCTAAGCCACCCCCCAAACAAACTACTTGATGATAAATTTCTCTGAATTTCTATTTGACAGATTTATCGGGATGTTTGAGATGATATTCTCCAGCAACACAAATCCGGTCTGGAGACATGACCACAGCACGCTGCTACTGTTCGAGGCATTTTTGGAAAACGCTCCACAGCTCGTTCTAATGCTTGTTATCACGATTCATTCAATGGAGGTGAAGCTTATGCCTAGTAAGAAAAACATTTCATATTTAATTCTTTTATATATTTTATTTGGAGCAGTTCTTTAGCCAGTGTTCTGACGACTTGTGCTACCCTGTCGAAATGTGCAGCCATAGCGTGCTTTTACACTTTTATACGTACAGTAAACAGTAGTTCCGAGTTCCAAACATAATTCATTAAGCTTTATACTGAGAGATTGGATGAGTTTATACAAACTATAAATTAGTTCAGCATTTATTTATTTATTCATTATTATCAGTACATTCCACTTAATTCACTTCTAGAGTCATGTCTGTGTGAGTGAGTGTGTGCTCATCGATAGATTGGCGCCCTGTCGTGGGTGTATCTGCCCAGCGCCCGAAATGTTCTCAGGGCATCAATCAATCCAGCACTGGGCACACTCACAAAAAATAAACTAACCCGGAGGAAACCCACCTGGATATGAGGAGAACATGGAAACTACATCCAGACTGGGATTTGAACCGGGATCCCAAAGTGAACATACTAACTACTAAGCTACTATGCCGCCCCCCAAAAACTATCCATCTATCCATTATCTTCCACTTTATCTTCTACTAGCGTTGTGGGTTTCCCCATACCCATTCAGGGGAGAATGTTTTGGGTGCTGGGCAGATACACCCAGGACAGGACACCAATCTATCGCTGGGCACACACTCACACACACTCTATATGGGGGCAAATTGGAGCATTAAATTGTCCTTCAGCCATGTTTTTGGACTGTGGGAAGAAACTGGAGAACTTGAAAACCCACAGGGTCATGGGGAGAACATGGAAACTCCACCCAGATTGGGATTCCAACCTGGATCCCAAGGTGAACTTGCTAACCACTAAGCCACCCTGCTACCCCAAAGAACTAGCTGATGAAACATTTCTCGTGATATTTACCAGATTTATAGTTATGTTTAAGATCACATTCTCCAGCAACGTGAAGAAAAACAAAGATTGCTCTAGGTTTCTTTCCTTTTCAACTTTATTTTTTTCCAGTGTTCAAACTTGGCCTGTCGTTTCTTGGAATTGCCAATAGCATCATGACCTACAAGCGCAGCCAATTCTCAGATGAGGATGAGATGCATTGCTTCACCTCTATCTGCTACTTCCTGTGGAACCTGCCCTTAATCATCTCGCGTGTTCTTTGTGTGGCTCTGTTTACATCAATGCTGCCGAAATACATTGCTGTTGAATTCCTCATCATGTGGATCTTCCTGGTTGGCTGGGCCTGCTTTCAAGAAACAATTATTAGCACGGCACATGACAATCCATGGCCAGTAGAATTACTTTTCCGGGCCGCCATTGGACTAGTTTGGTATTTCTGCTGGATTGATTTGAAAAAAGGAATGAGGAGAAACGAGGCAATCGTTTATCACATGGTCCAGGGCATAGACATGACAATTCTGATGGGACTGTGGTTTTGGGCAACGACTGCAGAATTAGAACCTTCTGAACCAGCAGTTCTGAATCCTTACCTGTTTATTGGCCTTATTACAGTAATCTACATCATAGGGCTTGGACTGAAAACACTATATTATAAACTATTCAAAGAAGACAGTTGAGGAAATGTGTACTACAGCTGGACAATTCAAAAAGGAGAAGAAATAACATGGCTGATCAATTTCACTGTTAAAATGAAATCTTTTCAACTGGCCCCTACATAACCCTACATAATCAACTAACATTGTGGCGATTTATTAAAAACAATAGTCTATTTGTATATTTTAATTATGTCTCTGTTTTTCAGAAGGTTTTTTTTACAGAGAGATGTTGGTATTCATTTTATTATGATTGTTTTTTTTTTAAGGGGGGGGGGGGGGGGATGGTGGCTCCTCCCCTGTTACCTTAAATCCATGTATTTGGACTGTGTGAGGAAACCAGAGAACCCAGAGGAAACCCATGCGGACACGGGAAGAACATGGAAACTCAACTCAGATTGGGATTCAAACCTGGATTCTCAGCTCTGAGAGGATGCTAAGCATTAAGCCACCATGCTGCTCACTTCCACATATATATATATATATTTAGGTGGCACGGCGGCTTAGTGGTTAACATCTTCTCCTCTCAGCGCTAGGGATTCCCGGTTCAAATCCTAATCTGGGTTCTCCGGTTTCCTCCCACAGTCCAAAAACATGGATCAAGGTCAATTGAATTCTCCAAATTGCCCCATATAGAGTGTGTTTGTGTGAGTGAGTGTGTGTCCAGTGATAGATTAGCGCCCTGTCCTGGGTGTATCTGCCCAGCGCCCAAAACGTTCTCCTCATGGGGAACCCCCCTGCGACCCTAGTAGACCTGCGACACACAGACACACACACACACACACACACATATATATACACAGTGGGTTGCAAAAGTATTCATACCCCTTGAATTTTTCCATATTTTGTCACATTACAACCACAAACATAAATATATTTCACTGGAATTTAATGTGAAAGACCAACACAAAGTGGTATACAATTGTGAAGTGGAAGGAAAATTATACATGAATCAACATTTTTTTTACAAATAAAAAACTGAAAAGTGCGACGTGCAAAAGTATTCAGCCCCCTTTTCCCTGAGTGCAACCAATTGCATTCAGAAGTTGCCTGATGAGTGCTAATGACTCAAAAGTGTCCACCTGTGTGTAATCTAATCTCACAGCTGCTCCGTGACGGCCTCAGATGTTGGTTAAGAGAATATTGGGGAGCAAACAGCATCATGAAGTCCAAAGAACACACCAGACAGGTTAGGAATATGGTTTTGGAGAAGTTTAAAGCAGGCTTAGGTTATAAAAAGATTTCGAAAGCTTTGAACATCTCACGGAGCACTGTTCAATCCATCATCCGGAAATGGAAAGAGTATGGCACCACAGTAAACCTGCCAAGACAAGGCCGTCCACCTAAACTTACAGGCCGAACAAGGAGATCACTGATCAGAGAGGCAGCCAAGAGGCCCATGGTGACTCTGGATGAAATGCAGAGAGCCACAGCTCAGGTGGGGGAAACTGTCCACAGGACAACAATTAGTCGTGCACTACACAAATGTGGTCTTTATGGAAGAGTGGCAAGGAGAAAGCCATTGTTAAAAGAAAACCATAAGAAGTCCCGTTTGCAGTTTGCCAGAAGCCATGTTGAGGACACAGCAAACATGTGGAAGAAGGTGCTTTGGTCAGACGAGACCAAAATTGAACTTTTTGGCCACAATGCAAAACGCTATGTGTGGCGGAGAAATAACACTGCACATCACTCTGAAAACACCATCCCCACTGTCAAATATGGTGGTGGCAGCATCATGCTCTGGGGGTGCTTCTCTTCAGCAGGGACCGGGAAGTTGGTCAAAGTTGATGGGAAGATGGATGGAGCCAAATACAGGGCAATCTTGGAAGAAAACCTGTTGGAGTCAGCAAAAGATTTGAGACTGGGGCGGAGGTTCACCTTCCAGCAGGACAACGACCCTAAACATAAAGCCAGAGCTACAATGGAGTGGTTTAAAAAAAAGAATATTCATGTGTTAGAATCAGGGAAAAGGGGGCTGAATACTTTTGCACGTCGCACTTTTCAGTTTTTTATTTGTAAAAAAAATGTTGATTCATGTATAATTTTCCTTCCACTTCACAATTGTATACCACTTTGTGTTGGTCTTTCACATTAAATTCCAGTGAAATATATTTATGTTTGTGGTTGTAATGTGACAAAATATGGAAAAGTTCAAGGGGTATGAATACTTTTGCAACCCACTGTATATACTCTTGTTTTTTTTTTTTTTTACTGTTTTTAAATACTTTATACTTTTTATCTCTAGTTTATCTTTTTATTGCACATATTTTTATTGTACATACCTTAATATAAGCACATTCGGTTTCACTTTACACTGTGCAATGACATCAAAGCCTTCTTATCTTAGCTTGATAAGTAATGAACAAAAATTGGGGTTAGTTGCATTACCCAAGGGCACTTCAGCCATAATACATGATTGGACAAGCAATCAAACCGGGAATATTCAGGTCACAATGCTGGTTCCTTAACCCCAAGCTGAGGTTAACCTAAGACTGCCCCTTATCTTGTCTTACCTTGAAACCATATCCATACCCAACAACAATGTAGTTTTTGATGCTCAAAATTACCCTGATATAGTGTGTGTGTGTGTGTGTGTGTGTGTGTGTGTGTGTGTGTGAGAGAGAGTGAGTGAGGTGTGTGCCGTGTGTGCCCAGCATTGTATTGACTCCCTGTCATGGAACTTTCTGCCCAGCGCTATGGAGAACCCCTTCGCAACTCCTAGTACAGGATTAAGTCATCAGCATAATGAGAGAAGAAGATGTCATATTATTTGCATAATTATTCACAAATTGTACAAGTTTTATTGGAGAACCTTTTAGAACTTTACATATTTCTGCTCTAATTGAACTGTTAGACTTTTAAACAAATCGTAAAGGTAAAAAATGAAAACATTCATTCATTATCTTCTGCTTCATCCTCTCCCATCCAGAGGAGAACTTTCTGGGTGCTGGGCGGATACACCCAGGACAGGGTGCCAATCTATCACTAGGGACACTCACACTCAAAATACTAAGTTCTCCCCTGGATGGGCATGGGCATAGGGGCAATTTAGAGCATTCAAATCCCCTTGAATCCATGTTTTTTGGACTGTGAGAGGAAACCAGAGAACCCGGAGGTATCATAAAAATATGTTTAGTAAACAAGTGAATAGAGCGGCATGGTGGCTTAGTTGTTAGCACGTTCACCTCTCAGCACTAGGGATTCCCGGTCCAAAATCCAATCTGAGTTTCCATGTTCTCCCCATGTCCGCGTGGGTTTCCTCTGGGTTCTCCGGTTTCCTCCCACAGTTCACAAACATGGATCATGTCAATTGAGTTCTCCAAATTGCCCCATATAGAGTGTGTCTGTGTGTGTGAGTGTGTATCCAGTGATAGATTGGTGCCCTGTCCTGGGTGTATCTGCCCAGCGCCCAAAACGTTCTCCCCTGGATGGGCATGGGGAAGCCTCCTGTGACCCTAGTAGAGGATAAAGCGGGAGATAATGACTAAATGAATGAAACAAATGAATAATTGGAACAGGCCAGTCTGTATTGTTTCAGTTTCTTTCTGGTAATTAAGCAACAGTGCATTGCTGCCCCCTGTTGCAAGATCAAATAAATAAATTTTGTGGAACAGCCTGAAAGCACTCAGAGATGATCACCTTAATGGGGTTGCCATCCAGGGGAGAAGGTTCCGGGCGCTGGGCAGATACACCCAGGACAGGGCGCCAATCTATCACTGAGCACACTCACACACACACACATAGAGACACACTATATGGGGCAATTTAGAGCATTCAAACATGTCTTTGGGTTGTGGAAGGAAACCGGAGAACACAGAGAAAACCCACATGGACCACAACCACAAAGCCAATGACTGCCCCTTATCTTATCTCACCTTGAAACCATATCCATAACCAACAACAATGTAGTGTTTCGATATAGTAACTACTAACTGTCCTAGGATACACCCAGGAGAGGGCGCCAATCTATATCTGGGGACACTAACTTATCCTAACAATATATGGATTTATCCATTCATCCATGGGGGGTCCCCATGCCCATCCAGGGAAGAACGTCTCGGGTTTTACACCCAGGACAGGGTGCCAATCTATCGCTGGGCACACTCGCACACTCACTCACTCACTCACTCACACAGACACACTCTATATGGGGCAATTTGGAGAATTCATGTTTTCCATGTTTTTGGACTGTGGGAGGAAACCGGAGAACCTGGAGGAAACTCAGGCAGACACGAGGAGAACCCCTGCTCCCCAGTGGATCCCCAGTGCAATAATGGTGTGAGATGTGTGTAATGCAGTGATTCTCAATTATTTTCTGTTAAGCCCCCCCTAGGAAGAAGAAAACTTTTTGCGCCCCCCCCCCCCCCCGTACATGGCAAAATGGGATGAAAAGGTGTTTTTACACGCCCACTGTAGTTTGATTTGTCTATAAATTTGTTCTAAGTGCACCTCTTTTATAACAATGTCTCCTTATTAACAATAAAGAAAACAAAAAAGAAAGAAATATAGATCAACTTTGAACAAAGAATAATTTTATTAACTTTGTTTTTTAGTTTGTAACAGAAACGAATGAAATCCTTATTTAAACTAGAATTATTTTTGAACTGACTGGCATTTGATACTGAAAAATGAAATGATATTAAATCAATTTAACCTACAAAACAAAAATGAATACAACAATTTGTGCTGTTTTTTTTTTTTTTTTAATCAAAATAAGGAAATCAGAACTGATGTCTCCAACGCGTCCGTTTTGCAGCTCAGCTTTTCTGCAGTAGCTTTCATAAAGCTTTATAATTGCTTGCTGTACGCGTCACGTTTTCGATTAAAAACTCAAGCGGTTATCGGCGTGATCGGGTTTAATGTCTTTAAGTGACGCCTTCATTTATTTCACGCCGGTCTTTCTTCGTCTCCCACCTTTAGTTACAGTGAAACCAAGCGCTACATACACTTTCCTCGTTTTAACTTTCGGTTGACTTTTGTTGCTCTCATTATCTTCGTCTCTCTCTGCCTTTCTCTCTGTTGAATATTTTTCAATGTTGTCTCTTGAGGGTTTGTTTAGTACACTTGTATCACTTGCTCTGTGATTTCTTGTTATGCGCCCCCCCCATGCACCGCACTGCGCCCCCCCAGGGGGGCGCGCCCCACTATTTGAGAAGCACTGGTGTAACGTGAAAGATGATCTGAGGTTTGTTTAGTTTGTTTTCTGCGTTGTTGTTATGTAGACGTTGGGTAGGTTTGGGTTTCATGCATCCTCAATCATGAACCGTTTCTAAAATTTTATTTAGTCACTGAGTGAATAATGGGAACAGGCCAGTCTGGATTGTTTCAGTTTCTTTCTGGTAATTAAGGAACAGTGCTTTGCTGCCCCCTGTTGCAAGAATAAATAATTACATTGTTAAAACAGCCTGAAAGCACTCGGTGATGACCACCTAAAATCATCTCATCTCATTATCTTCTGCTTAATCCTCTACTAGGGTCACGAAGGGGTTTCCCCATGCCCATCCAGGGGAGAACGTCTTGGGGGCTGGACACACACTCACTCAGACAGACACACACACAGACACACTCTATATGGGGCAATTTGGAGAAATCAATTGACCTTGATCCATGTTTTTGGACTGTGAGAGGAAACCGGAGAACCCGGAGGAAACACACGAGGACACGGGGAGAACATGGAAACTCCACCCAGATTGGAATTCGAACCGGGAATCCCTAGTGCTGGAGTTTCCATGTTCTCCCCGTGTCCATGAGGGTTTCCTCCGGGTTCTCCGGTTTCCTCCCACAGTCCAAAAACATGGATCAAGGTCAATTCCATCCATCCATCCATCCATCCATCCATCCATCCATTATCTTCAGCTTTATCCTCTATTAGGGTCGCGGTGGGGTTCCCCATGCCGTGGAGAGTGTCTTGGGCGTTGAGCAGATACACCCAGGATAGGGCGATAATCCATCGCTGGGCACACACTCACTCACACAGACACACTCTATATGGGGCAATTTGGAGAACTCAATTGGGAGAACCCGGAGGAAACCCACGCGGACACGGGGAGAACATGAAAACTCCACACTGATTGGGATTCGAACTGGGAGTCCCTAGTGCTGAGAGGAGAACATGCTAACCACTAAGCCACTGTGCCGCTCCCTCAAGGTAAACTGAATGCTCCAAATTGCCCCATATAGAGTGTGTCTGTGTGAGTGAGTGTGCCCTGAGATTGGTGCCCTGTCCTGGGTGTATCTGCCCAGCGCCCGAAACATTCTCCCCTGTATGGGCATGGAGAACCCCCCCCACCCCGCCACTCTAGTAGAGGATAAAGCTGAAGGTAATGGATGGTTGTAAAAGGTGCTACAAATAAAAGCACAGCAAATAATAAGGAAATAATAAGAAGACTGGATTTGAAATCTTGTAGACATTAAAACTAGAGATTTAATTTAATACAGCCTGGGAATTTGCGTTAAATAGAACGTTGGTGGTGTTCTACATCCCTCATGTTCAGGAGATTAACACACACATGATTTCCACAACGCTCCAGTCTCATGTTAATAAAGAACATCTGACCACAGAGCCACCACAGCCTGATGGGAGCATTCAGCTGACTTCATCATCATCATCATCATCATGCTTCCAACTTCTGCTAAACTCATTACAACAGAACATAACCTGCAAAGAGAAGATCCTGAGGTTTAATACCAATAAAGACTTCAGGGTTCTTTATATGTGGTCTTTGGATGTTCTCCTCATGCCAGTTTTTTTCCTTGAAAATACAAAAACATGTTAGTCATTTGGGCGGCACGGTGGCTTAGTGGTTAGCATGTTCTCCTCTCAGGGCTGGGGATTCCCGGTTCGAATTCCAATCTGGGTGGAGTTTCCATGTTCTCCCCGTGTCCACGTGGGTTTCCTCTGGGTTCTCCGGTTTCCTCCCACAGTCCAAAAACATGGAACAAGTCAATTGAGTTCTCCAAATTGCCCCATATAGAGTGTGTTTGTGTGAGTAAGTGTGTACCTAGCGATAGATTGGCGTCCTGTCCTGGGCGTATCTGCCCAGCGCCCGGAACATTCTCCCCTGGATGGGCATGGAGAACCCTCCCTGCGACCCTAATAGAGGATAAAGCGGAAGATAATCGATGGATAGATGTTACTCAGTTAAATCTGAACCTCCACTCCACTCAATCATGAATGTGAATATGTTGTGATTGTTCTGTGATGGACCGGTGACCCGTGCCAGTCGTTTCTCTGACATGTACACAAAGCACAGGATCTACCAGGTGTGGTCGCTCATTTGGGCTATCAATCAGAAGATTGGAGGATCAAATCCCAGGTTCACTGATGCTACCAATGTGGATCCTTGAGCAAGACCCTTAACTGTCATTGCTTCAGGGATGCTGTCTTGGGGTTTAAAGGCTTATAAAAATCTGCTTCATGACAATGTACTATTATAAATAACATAATTACTTAAACTTCCTAAAGAACAAAACAACATACCAATGAGTTTTTTTTTGCCACTATAGGCTTGACTTGCTTTTTAGGGTTTTAGACTCATAACTAGGGGTTTCTTCAACTAAGGATTTTCATAGTCGAATCTGATTCGTCAGATTTTCCCTATAGTCGACTGATAGTCGAATCAGTTAAAATTTCACCACAAGATGGCGCTATAAGCATGGTTTTTAAATATATATATTTTTTATATTTTACTTGTTTTTCTAGAGCACCGTAAATGGGATCCCC
This sequence comes from Corydoras sp. C115, assembly GCA_019802505.1. NCBI lineage: Eukaryota > Metazoa > Chordata > Actinopteri > Siluriformes > Callichthyidae > Corydoras > Corydoras sp. C115. The sequence goes on along the minus strand of JAFMOC010000127.1, from coordinate 1,420,368 downwards.
GTTCTGGACTTTTTTCCACTTCAAAGGAAAAACCTAAAACACTCAGATCAATGAGTTTTATTTGACAAAAGGCTATATATATAACGAAAACAAAGACATTTCATGTAAAAACTAATGCTTAGCAGCAGCCATGGGCACCCCCGTGTGGTCAAAATAGTACATTGAGGTTCATAGACGACTACGGTTCTCCGAATCGAATCGTCGAATCAGCGAATATTGCAGCTCACCCCTACTCATAACACTCTAAAGCTGCTTTGTCACAATGTACCATTATCAGAAAAGCTTTATATTATATTTGAACATGAACTTGTCAATCACCGGACCGTGTCAGGTTAGAAAAGTTAGAAAGTTAGAGAAACTGTAAAATGCCGAGCATTTCTAACCGATTGAGGCACGTGATGGAATGCAGACTGTTTTGGAGTCAGAAGTATGTAATGGATTAGAACTTGCATTTCAGATTCCCGTGAGTCATTCCTCCAGAGCGTAGGTAGAACCGCCCATAATCTGGTGTTGCATAAGACAGGGGGAGTATCCGCCTAGTGCCTGTTCACGTTCAAAAGTCAATGTGCTTTCATTTTGCAGTCAGTTAAAGGGCTAAGTGCTGTTCAGAACGCAGAGCGAACATGAACAGAGCTTCTGCCATCTGGAACAGTCTGTCGTCTGTGCTGTTTTTCATCGCCGACATCGTGCTGGACGTCTGGGCCGTGGTGTCCCTCTATCAGGAGGGGGAATATGTCTTCATGGGGGTGTTGATATTCCTGCTGATCTACTCCTCGGTGCTTCAGCAGATCTTCAGCTGGTTGTGGTACTCCGAATCCTCTATATGTTCAGAGACCTCCATTGAGGGATTAATAAAGAAGCGACGTTTATTAGGGGTCATCCACGTCCTGCAGCTCGGAATCTTCCTCAGGTAAACCATCATGCATGCAGTTACATAGGAATTGACAATGTGTGTGGAAAAGCTCGAAGGGAAATGGTTTACCGGATAAAAGGTTTGGGTGCTGATTGCTTTCGGTGATGGCTGAAACCAAAGACGAGCTGAGATGAAGGATCCGATAAGAACTGTTCAGAGAGAAGAATTAATGGAACCAGCTAAAAGCAATCTCTCCATTTATGGACTTATTCATCCATCCATTATCTTCCACTTTATCCTCTACTAGGGTTGTGTGTGGGGGGGGCGGATGCCCATCCAGAGGAGAATGTTTCGGGCATTGGGCAGATACACCCAGGACAGGGCGCCAATCTATCGCTGGGCACACAGTCACTCACATAGACACACTCTATATGGGGCAACTTGGTGAATTTACTTGACCTCGGTCCATGTTTTTGGACTGTGGGAGGAAACCGGAGAACCCGGAGGAAACCCACGCGGACATGGGGAGAACATGGAAACTCCACCCAGATTGGGATTCGAACCGGGAATCCCTAGTGCTAAGAGGAGAACATGCTAAGAGGAGAACACTAAGCCACTGTGCCGCCCTCATTCATTCATTATCTTCCACCTAATCCTCTACTAGGGGGAATCCTCATGCCCATTCAGGGGAGAATGTTACATGCGCTGGGCAGATGCACCCAGGACAGGATGCCAACCTATCACTGGATAAACTCACTCACACACACTCTATATGGGGCAATTCAGAGCCCGGTTGAGACCCATGTGGATACAGAGTGAATATGGGTTTACATATTTATGTTCAAAAAACTGTTTTTGCCCTTTAAAGTAAATTTTCTATGGTCAAGGTTTTTCATTGCTGTGTCTTAAACCCAATTAAGTTCCTACTTATTAATTAATTAATTCATGCACATTCGCCTCTCAGCGCTGGAGATCCAGGTTCGAATCCCAATCTGGGTGGAGTTTCCATGTTCTTCCCGTGTCTGTGTGGGTTTCCTGCTCCCCCAAACCAGGGCGATCCTACAACAACCATTAATTCATTATCTTCTGCTTAATCGTCTACTAGGGTATGGGCGGATCCCCATGCCCATCCAGGGGAGAACGTTTTGTGGGCTGGGGCAGATGCACCCAGGACAGGATGCCAACCTATTACTGGATAAACTCACTCACACACACTCTATATGGGGCAATTCAGAACCCGGTTGAGACCCATGTGGATACAGAGTGAATATGGGTTTACATATTTATGTTCAAATAACTGTTTTTGCCCTTTAAAGTAAATTTTCTATGGTCAAGGTTTTTCATTGCTGTGTCTTAAACCTAATTAAGTTCCTACTTATTAATTAATTAATTCATCCATTATCTTCCGCTTTATCCTCTTTTAGGGTCATGGGCGGGTTCCCAGGGGAGAACGTTTCGGGCGCTGGGCAGATACACCCAGGACAGGGTGCCAATCTATGGCTGGGTACAAACACTTACACATAATGACTATATGAGGCAATTTAGATTTACTTACATCCATGTTTTTGGACTGTGGGAGGAAACCGGAGAACCCGGAGGAAACCCACGTGGACGCAGGGAGAACATGGAAACTCCACCCAGATTGGGATTCAAACCTGGATCTCCAGCCCTGAGAGGAGAACATACAAACCATTAAGCCACTGTGCCGTCTTCACCTATTAATTAATTCATTCATTCATTATCTCCCGCTTTATCCTCTATTAGGGTCGTGGTGGGGTTCCCCATGTCTATCCAGGGGAGAACGTCTCGGGCGCTGGGCAGATAGACCCAGGACAGGGCGCCAATCCATCGCTGGGCACACACTCACTCACACAGACACACTCTATATGGGGCAATTTTTTGTGGGAGGAAACCGGAGAACCTGGAGGAAACCCATGCAGACACGGGGAGAACCATTTTGACCACAAGGGGGTGTCCATGGCTGCTGCTAAGCATTAGTTTTTACATGAAATGTCTTTGTTTTCGTTATATATATAGCCTTTTGTCAAATAAAATCATCCTAATTTCTGTTAATAATATTTTTTAAATGATGTGTGCGCTTTAATAATATAAAATATATAACAAAATATTTAAAAAATCTTTTTTAAAAACCACGCTTATAGCGCCATCTTGTGGTAAAATTTTAACTGATTCGACTATCAGTCGACTATAGGGAAAATCTGACGAATCAGATTCGACTATGAAAATCCTTAGTTGAAGACACCCCTAATAATGAATGAATGTACCTTGAATCCATGTTTTTGGACTGTGAGAGTAAACAGGAGAACCCGGAGGAAACACATGCTGACACGGGGAGAACATGGAAACTCCACCCAGATCGGGATTCGAACCTGGATCTTCAGCGCTGAGAGGCGAACATGCTAACCACTGAGCCACCGTGCCGCCGGTCAAAATGATTAATACAAATTGGCTTGTTCTTCGTTAGGTTTGCAGGCATGCTGGAGATATCGTTCCGCAGCTCTAAACAGAACGTCTTGAACATGGCCGTCGACAGGAATCTGGACCTCAGTATGCTGCGCCTGTTCGAGGCGTTCACCGAAAACGCTCCGCAAGTTGTTCTGATGGTCATAAACCTCATGCAGGTCCATGAGCTCCAGCTGATCCCAGGTCAGATGTCGCGCTCCGAATCTGTAACCGTTCCGTCACTGAACGGTTCTGAAACCCTGTGACTTTTTCCTTTTCAGCCCTCAAGCTGAGCAGCTCGCTTACTGGCCTGGCCTTCACCATGCTGTCGTACCACCGCACCATGCGGGCCTTCACCAACGAGAAGTCCAAGATGGGGTGGCTGTCCTCAGGGGTGTACTTCCTGTGGAACCTGCTGCTGATCACCCCCCGGGTGATGTGCATCGCTCTGTTCGCGTCCGTGCTGCCCTGCTACTTCGTCGCTCACTTCCTCTCGCTCTGGATACTGCTGGTCTTTTGGGCTTGGAGACAGAAAACCGATTTCATGGACAACAAAGCGGGAGAGTGGCTGTACCGGGCCACCGTAGGACTCATCTGGTACTTCAGCTGGTTTAACGTGGCGAATGGGAACACCAAGCTGAAGGGACTCGCCTACCACGCGCTCATGGTCTCAGACACGACGCTTCTGCTGGGATTATGGTGGTGGCAGAGATCTGCCGAATCGGCACGTCTCGGCCCGTTGCCGGTTAACCCCTATTGGTTGATCGGCCTCATAGGACTCATCTATCTCGCAGGGCTTGGGCTGAAACTGGTGTATTATTGGAAGTGCCACCCCAATCAGCAATCAATAGAAATCGCACCACACGTACTAGAACCAGAACCATCAGTTAGGTTGGCAGTGCACAGTGTCTCCGTGGAAACGGACTCCAATGAAATACATTACACCAAAGACACCGAACCCAAATCTGCACCATCAGGCATCCACAAGAGGATGAGGAACATGGCGGTCGATTTCTTCTGCTAAATAGAACTTTTAAAGACAAAAAAACAAACAAAAAAACATCCAATGAGCTGCTACTTAGTTGTTACTTTTGTTTACTGTTACGCAAATGTATTATATGTTATTATAATACGGGTAGGTCCTGTCCTTGGATCTGATTGGCTGAGCTGTTCGTCCAGCCGTGACATCATTGACTATAACACACTTCACATTCGTATCAGTGCATGATATACAATACATTATTTTCCCAATGTTTTATTTTATAAACTGCATTCTGTGACTTGGTATTTGCTTATTAGAGAAACCGGAAACCTGGTACTCAGCGATCAGTGTTCACTTTAAAAAAAAAAAAAAAAAAAACGAAACGGACTAGATTACCTCTAGAAGACAATTTTATTAACGTTTATGCTTTTAATAAACAAATTTATGAATCAAATCTTGTTTTTTTTATGATACTGTATCTGTAACCATTTTATAAAAACAATAAGGCAAACGAGGTTGTGTATTATTGTGAATGAATCACGGGAAATAACAAGATGTAACTGTATTCCGCAATGCGTCTTGCGTAAGAGAACCTCTTTCCCGTGATTTATTCATAATAAAGCAACAAGTTACGAAAGGGCATACATAATAAATTAACTTTTAGTAGAAAAATTGTATAGAGCAGGGGTGCCCAATACGTCGATCGCGATCGACCGGTTGATCGCACATGGGTGTTGGGTAGATCGCGACGGAGGTTTAAAAAAAAAAAAAAAAAAAAAAAAAAAAAAAGCGCATATCACATGTCAGCGCTTTTTTTTTTTACAGTACAGTATCGGAAGCGCTTATACATACGTGCACACATTTGATTCATTCTGAATCGCGATCTCTATCGCTGTGCAAGCAAGCGGTCTGCCCCCCCCGTCCCGTCCCGTCCCGTCTCTCTCGCTGTTCCCAAAACCAGCATGTGGCCACGCCCCTAAATCCGAAGCACTGCCTCGCGAATCATCTACATTAGGTAGTTTGTTTGTGTTTTTGCACTTTATTTGACTGACAAGATGAGTGAAGGACTTTGCCCCCAAAAGAATTTAAACTACCATTTTCATTTAGAGTGAGAGGATGAATATTTTTTTACTAATGTTTTACTAAGGCGGCACGGTGGCTTAGTAGTTAGCACGTTCGCCTCTCAGCGCTAGGGATTCACGGTTCGAATCCCCATCTGGGTGGAGTTTCCATGTTCTCCCCGTGTCTGCGTGGGTTTCCTCCGGGTTCTCCGGTTTCCTCCCACAGTCCAAAAACATGGATCAAGTCAATTGAATTCTCAAAATTGCCCCATATAGAGTGTGTCTGTGTGAGTGAGTGTGTGCCCAGTGATAGATTGGCACCCTGTCCTGGGTCTATCTGCCCAGCGCCCGAGATGTTCTCCCCTGGTTGGGCATGGGGAACCCCACCGCGACCCTAATAGAGGATAAAGCGGGAGATAATGAATGAATAAATGAATGTTTTACTAATGTTTTATTAATGTTCATGTTCTGTTTGGAGAAATGCAGGTTACACTGATTGTTTTACATTTTTTTGTTTTGTTTTACAAGTTTTGTCCATGCTATTTGCTGAAATGTGTTTATTAAAAGAGCAATTTCTCTGAAAATGGCAATCTGAATCTTTTTTATGCTGATTCGACAATACTAACATGATGTGTGTAAACAGGTTAATATAAAAGCCTAAAAAAAAAAGAACCCTGGTAGATCTCAATGGAGAAGTAGATCTCGGGCCAGAAAAGTGTGGGCACCCCTGGTATAGAGGTTCATGTTTTTGGGTGTTGCTGTTTATAAACAGAATCACATTAGCACATTCGCCTCTCAGCGCTGGAGATCCAGGTTCGAATCCCAATCTGGGTGGAGTTTCCATGTTCTCCCCGTGTCTGTGTTGGTTTCCTCTGGGTTCTCTGGTTTCCGCCTGCTCCCCCAAACCACGGCGATCCTACAACAACCAATAATTCATTATCTTCTGCTTAATCGTTTACTAGGGTATGGGCGGATCCCCATGCCCATCCAGGGGAGAACGTTTTGTGGGCTGGAGCAGATATACCCAGGACAGGGCAACAACCCTAAATCTGAGATCTACACCTGTATCTACAGTGAATTAATTCAACTCCTAAGTTAATACATTTGTTATTAATCTACTTTCAACAGTTTGGTTACAGCACATGGTTGGTAAATATGTAACATGCTTCTTATTGGTCTGTTGGTTTTAAAGTCCTGCCCATGGTGCCCTGTCCTGGGTGTATCTGCCCATCGCCAGAAATGTTCTCCCCTGGATGGGCATGTGTACCCCTCGTGACCCTAATACATTTACATTACATTTGGTCATTTAGCAGACGCTTTTATCCAAAGTAACTTACAAGGTGAACACAGCGTTAATCACAACATTCCTGGAGCAATGAGGGTTAAGGGTCTTGCTCAAGGACCCACATTGGTAACTTCAGTGGACCTGGGATTTGAACCTCCAACCAACACCCAAACCACTGAGCTACCACACCCATATTTATAATAGGGGATAAAGGGGAAGATGATGGATGGATGGATGGATGATTTTCAAGTCCAAACCTTGACTTTTCTCATTCGATATGCTCTGTTTCCAGGTGTTGGAGGGCAGCCATGGTTCCATTTTGTTTTTTTTATTCACCAGGTTAAAAAAAAAACCTAAAATTCCACTTCTCCTCTGACTGTTAACTCAATTCAGTTTGAATGGAACAAAGTGTCAGGAGAACCAACATACAATAAAATCCAATTATTCTCAGATTTAACGCTACGGACCAGATGAAGTAGAAAAGGCATCTTGGAAAACGTGTTTAGAGCGAGCCTGAGAATTTCTGCTTCATAGAGCTTGTCATGATTATTCGCATCACACATGTGCTACAGGTCGACACCCACATGATGTCCTCAATGCTGCAGTCTGATGTTTTCGTGGCAGTTCTGACCACACAACCACGCAGCCTGATGAGGACTCAGCTGATCGAGGTTAATCCCGTCTATTCACCATCACCCTCAAGAGACTTTAAGTTTACACGCTGATGACGTTCTGGTGTCATAGCTTAGAGTTTAAGGTGGTGGGTTATCTCTCTGAAGGGTGGGGGTGTAATTACAGATTCACTGAAGGCGGAGTCACTTAGCAACTTTAAGAAACAACGAACACTTTCTTTCACAAACACTTGATATAAATAAATAAATAAACAGTCAGATTAATGGTATTACTATACAATACATTAATCTCACGATGTATATTATAAACTGTTTTAAAAACCTCTTTGGATGAACTATTTTTCCAGTTGTGACATTATTGACAATAACACACACACCTGACACAATAACACACACCGCTTTACATTCGTATCTATGCGTGAAATACAATACATTATTTCCCCAATGCTATATATATATATATATATATATATAAATATATATTTTTTAATTTTTTAATTTTTTTTTTTTTATATAAACTGTGTTCTGTAATTTAACCACTAGAGAGTAGAATATACTCGTAAAAGAAACTGGAAACCTGTTACTCTGGTCAGTGTTCACTTTAAACACCGGACTAGATAAGGTTGCTTTCAATAAACGCATTAATGAGTTAAAACGGAAGCCTAGATCACATCCTCCACCAAATAATCTAATCTGGTTTTCAAAGTGAACATTAATTGTTGAGTAACGAACACCTGGTGTAAAAAAAATTAAATAAAAGGGTGGGTTGGAGGACGGGATAATGATCAGGTTTGAAAATTCTACAGTGTAGCTGGTTTCTTCGTAACTACTGACTTGTGTTGTTCTCTTATTTGTCGCTTTGGACTAAACAACAAAATGTAAATGAGTAACGGTATAGCAGCTCACTGGGAAATTACTTCGTTGTCTGTTAGGAAGAATTATTTTTAATCTAGAAGTGCAACAGCAGTAAGAACAGAACACTGGCTGTAATACAAAAAAGTTTTTTTACAAAGTACTAAAGCAGAGGACTGACCACTTCTCCATTCCTGATATTTAATTTTGACTTTAAAAAAAATTTTTTTTTTTTAGAGCAAGTGAATTTCACATGTGGGCGGCACGGTGGCTTAGTGGTTAGCATGTTCTCCTCTCAGCACTAGGGATTCCCGGTACGAATCCCCATCTGGGTGGAGTATCCATGTTCTCCCCGTGTCCGTGTGGGTTTCCTCCGGGTTCTCCGGTTTCCTCCCACAGTCCAAAAACATGGATCAATTCAATTGAGTTCTCCAAATTGCCCCATGTAGAGTGTGTTTGTGTGCGTGTCTGTGTGTGAGTGTGTGCCCAGCAATAGATTGGCGCCCTGTCCTGGGTGTATCTGCCCTGCGCCCGAGACGTTCTCCACTGGATGGGCATGGGGAACCCCCCCGCGACCCTAATATAGGATAAAGCGGAAGATAATGAATGAATTTCACATTTTATTTGCATGTGATTTGTGTCTGCATGGGTTTCCTCCAGGTTCTCCGGTTTCCTCCCACAGTCCGAAAACATGGATCAAGGTCAACTGAATTCTCCAAATTGCCCCCATATAGAGTGTGTCTGTGTGAGTGAGTGTGTGTCCAGTGATAGATTGGCGTCCTGTCCTGGGTGTATCTGCCCAGCGCCCGAAACATTCTCCCCTGGATGGGCATGGCACCCCCCCACGACCCTAATACATGAAAAAAGCATGTGATTATTTTGAAACGGCATGGCGATTAGCATGGCTTTTATTAAGCAACATTATTAATTAGTCAGTGGCACAGTGGATTAGTGGTTAGCATCTTCGCCTCTCAGTACAGGGGAATAGAAGTTCGAATCCCAATCTGGGTGGAGTTTCCATGTTCTCCCCATGTCTGCATGGGTTTCCTCCCACCATTCCAAAAAAATGGATTCAAGGTAAATTGAAGGCTTTAAATTGCCCCATACAGTACGTGTCTGTGAGTGAGTGTGCCCAGCAATATATTGGCGCCCTGTCCTGGGTGTATCTGCCCAGAGCTCAAAACTTCCCACCTGGATGGGCATGGGGAACCCCCCCCTTGCGAGCCTAATAGAAGATTAAAAGATAACGAATGAATCAATTATAATTAGTGACACAAACATGAAGTCAGCTTTCCATTTTATTTATGTTGCCACGAACGGTTCTCATAGTACACAGTAAAACTCAGACGGGCCAAACGGCATCACGGTCCCGTACAAATCAAAACAATACGCTGCATTTGAGTACAAATCACAAAGTGAACATGGGATTAGACGTCACCGTGGTTCAGATTGGACGAGAATTCACGACGCACAGACTGACTTCCTAGAATAAATCCTAACACAATTTAAAAACGGCAAGGCTGAAGGACCGGCTGGGAACTGCCCTGCTCTGGTCTGGTCTGAAAGAGCATTAAGGAAAGCATGAGCAGGGACGAGAACTCTCTTTAGAACACTAGAGATCAAATCGCCGTCGATAAAAGGAAGGCGAGTGAGAAGGTCGACCAGCATGTTGGTGTTAACAGACATAAATAAGACCTCCTTGGTTGATTGTCGATGCTTAGAAGAGGCCACCCGCACCATAATTATGGGTTTTGTCAGGTGAAACGACTGGTTTTGTTGCCCGCTTGCCGTTTTAAGGACTTGGCCTTTTAAACATGGGTTCTTGGAACCCAATACCTCGCGTATGGATATTTACATGCAGTGAAATACACAATGGGCTATAAGGTTGTGTTTGGGCTGCAGGCTCTGCTCGCATCAAATGCTTTTGCATTTAACCTCCATGCGCCAAATCGACGTTTACGTTATTTCGAAAGCAAAAACGACGAGTGGACGAAGCTTCAAAATAATCAGTTAAATTGTAACCGGCTCTTTATTGCAGAATGGTTTGCAAATGCAGCATTTGAACTGATCTGGAAAAAAAAAAAAAAAAAGAAAACAAGAATAGTAAGAATAACTTCCAACGTCCACATCTCAGCGCTGGGGATCCAGGTTGGAATCCCTTGCTGAGTGGAGTTTCCGTGTTTTCTCAGTGTCCGCGTGGGTTTCCTCCGGGTTCTCCGGTTTCCTCCCACAGTCAAAAAACAGGGATTCAAGCTTATCTTTCGCTTAATCCTCTGCTAGAGTTGAACGTTTCGGGTAGATACACCCAGGACAGCATGCCAACCTATCACTCACATAAACACACACTCTATATGGGGCAATTTAGAGCATTCAGTTTACCTTGATTCCATGTTTTTGAACTGTGGGGTAAACCAGAGAACCCGGAGGAAACTCAGGCGGATACTGGGTGGAAACTCCACCCAGATTGGGATTCCAACTTGAATCCCCAGAGCTGAGAGTGCTAACCACTAAGCCACCGTGCCGCCCTTAAGGTCAATTGAATGCTCTAATTTGCCCCATATAGTGTGTTTGTGTGTGCCAGGTGATCGATTGGCACCCTGTCCTGGGTGCATCTGCCCTAGCGCCCAAAACGTTCGACCCTGGATGGGCATGGGTATCCCCCTAGTAGAAGATTAAATAGAAGATAATGGATGGATGAGTAAAAATAAGGATGACAATTTAATGCCTTAAATGTATTTTGTTTTTTTTTAATAAGCACTATATAACTAAATCCAACACAGTCAGTGCTGTAACATTAATAAAAGCATTGCGCTTACTATTTATATAATAATAATAAAAAAAAAACATAGTGCACTTACAGCCTGATGGGTGAATGGAGAGGGACTGGCAACCCTCAAAATGATAAGCAAAGCAAAAAATTCTATGAGGACAGAGTGCAGATCTTGCTACTAATCTCCCAAAAAAGCCTCTTCTTAAAGTTCAAGCTGAAAAATAAAAACACAGTTGTGAGTTTCAATGCCTTTCGAGAAATCAGACTGCTTACGTCGTACTGCAGGGCAGTTTGCGTGCCAATGCCGTGCTCCAATCATCACCGGGCACAGTCGGGAATTCAGAGCCTCGTTTCCACAGACTGGCAACGATTTCACATCAACACAAATGGACTTCAAACCACAGAGGAAAACAAATGAGAGAAAAGACATGCAGGTAAACAACACACACACACACGAAAATCCTTAAACATAACTGCCATATAATAGCAAATTCCTTTAAGAAGATACATTGTAAGGTATAGTTAAAAGGCACAATATAAATAAGTACAGGGAAAATCGTCATCATCACCAGAGTCCACATTCAGTCAAAAAACCACAATGACAATGTTTTCCTCAGGCTCAGCACTGTTCAGTCAAAATCTCACAGCGTTTGGACCTCCTCTTTAAAGGTGATATGGAAGATAACATATTGCACAGATGAAGACATTCTCCCAAAGTAACAAAAAATATTTAGACCGCGAAAAATTGAGAAAGTGTCAGGTCATGTGGCTATTCTGCTTTCCCGAAAGCATCACCAGTACTAATATGAAGGTTCCTCTACAACAGCCTCGGCTTTTTGCAAAGAATCTTCAACTTTTTAATTATAATAATCCATTAATCCACTAACGCATATGCAAAGTGTGAGCCAGGCCTCATTTAACTTTCTTAAAGTCCATTCCAGGAGTTAGTTGATGCTTAATATAGATGGAGAACATTAATTATGTCTCTTTGGATGGGAGACGACCCCAGATCGTTTGAAATTTGTCATGTCGGATGTCGATGCATGCTGTGTAATGACTTTAAACAAACCCTTGTCCAATGTATTAAACATCCACCGAGCTTAAAGTGGACAATTAATAAGAATAGATGCTAGTTAAAAAAATCCTGATTAAAGAAAATCAATTAAAATGCAGTTCTAATGAAAACCACCACCTGTAGATAGCGCTGTAGTAAAATTGCTGGGTTTCCTGGGCAAGTGGTAACGGTCCTGTGCGGATAACACACCTTCTCTGTACGTTTGTCCTTCAGGGAGCTCTTTCGGTGGTACTAATCTGCCCTGAGATGGGAAGTGACCTATCCCGGGTGTTTTTCCACCTTACATGCAATAAACAGTGGAAATAGATAGAGCATGACAAAGCCGTTAAATCGTGGCTTCCTACACACACACAATCATGACAAGCCTCTGGACAGCATTGCTAATACTTTGCATCAGTGGGCAATTCAAAATGGAATGATTGTCCTCACACTCGGTGTTCCAATACATCTTCCTTAACGAAGTATAAAGATGAGATGTAACTGATGAGATGTTTGGCCTGATTCTGCTCAGCTGCGTATGTAGTGGCCTTATTCTAGTGGCCTATTCTTATGTAATGCCTTATTCCAGGGATGCTCAGTTTGCCTTCGATGCGAGTATTAAAGCTCGAGTCAGAGGGTGCTTCCAGTTCCCTCAGAAGGACACTTCGGGCCATGTTCAGGCGTTGCGGACATTCACGTGTAAAGTTATTGAGAATGGAAATCTGCATAATGAAACAAACACAGTAAAGTACTGTAACTGTAAATGATGCAGCTCTGATAATATGGTTGATACTGTGGGGTATTGTTCAGTCACATGGCACGAGGGGAGTCACATGACAACGTGGACGTGACTAAACGGCCAGAAGAGAATATGGGAACAGAAAACAGAATGATGATGCATACAAGTTTGCAAACAATTTGACGTCCAAGTGATTCCATCATGAGATCCAGAATGAGTGCAAAACCGAGAAATGATGCAAGTACCGTTCAGTCAGAACAAACGCGGCTGAGAACGCCAGACTGCAGAACCGAAACAGTATCGTTCCATCTTTCGTCAGTGCAGAACTTTGGTCTTTGCTTTTGGTAAATCCAGTTTGAACAGAAACGAGTAACGAGCAGCACTTTGCGATGGACTGGCAGAAATAATCGAGGCCTTCGTCCTGAACATGGGTCTTTAGCTGCCATAAGGGTCACAGAGCGAATGAAAGCCTCCCCTCCTCGTCTTCTTCAAGCGCTGACTTTCCAGAACCGAGCTTTCGTTGGCTCAGAAGTTGTCCACTGAATCATGGGTGTGTACATATATACATGTAGGTGTCGAGATTTCAGTTACCACCTACAAATCCTTCTTTATAAAAAGTCCAGCTCGAGAGCTTGATGCAGAGACACCAGATCGCCATGAGCCGAGACCCTCCAGAACGGCATGTTGTGCTGCACACACAGTATAGTTATACATTTATTCATAGATAGTTATACATATAACTACATACAACATCCAACTACATTTAATCATCTAGCAGACGCTTTTATCCAAAGCGACTTACAAATGAGAACATTACAAGTCAGAAGTTATGGAGAAAACCAACTATACCGTAAATTCATCAAACCTGATTGTTATTCGATGCTGCGGCCCCTTCCCCCCTTTTCTTTTCTTTTTTTCTCTACAACAGGTATTTGTTAAAGAGAACTGATTAAACTATCATTTGTTAGCGATAAAAGGGGAAGTTCCATTCCTTAAATCTGATTGGCTGAGCAGTTTGTTCAGCCGTGACATTATTGACAATAACACACACCTCTGACTGCTTCACATTCGTATCAATGCATGATATACAATAAATTTTTTTCCAATATATTTTTTTAAATAAACACCATTCTCTAATTTGCCTGTCAGCGATCAGCATTCACTTTAAAACCTGGACTAGACTTTGTGGAAGACCAGTTTATTAGTGATTATCCATCCATCATCTTCCGCTTAATCCTCTATTAGGGTCGGGGGGGTCCCCATGCCCATCCAGGAGAAAACATTTCGGGCGCTGGGCAGATACACCCAGGACAGGGCGCCAATCTTTTGCTGGGCACACACTCACTAACACAGACGCACTTTATATGGGGCGATTTGGAGAATTCAGTTGACTTGATCCATGTTTTTGGACTGTGGGAGGAAACCAGAGAACCCGGAGGAAACGAGGAGAACATGGAAACTCTGATAGTTAATAGTGCTGAGAGGCGAACGTGCTAACCACTAAGCCACCGTGCCGCCCGCTTATTAGTGATTATAATTTTAATAAATTATTAACCTTGTTTTTTATTTATAGTGTTTTTTATCATATTATAAAAGCAATATACGGGAAAGAGGTGTAACTGTATTCCACCACACGTCATGCCTAATGACACCCCGTGATTTATTCCCAATAATGCACTTGTACCTTACTGCTTATATCTTATATTAACATTATGGGTGTAACAGTATATAAAATTCGGCAGTTGTATTTTTTAATTGCCAAGCACTTTTTTTTATTATTAAATGTCTGAAACCAGGGTTCTCCACTACAGATTTCACCATAATGCAGCATTTTGCTCTATACATGTTGCTAAATTTCTATAGGTTTAAGAGTTTAGAAAGCGTTTAATAGCATATTTAGTGTTTATACCAGTGTGGGAAGGGTTTATGAAGCCTTAAACATATAAATAACACTGCTGCTTCAGTGCTGCTGTCAATCACAGGAAGCCAAACTCCTCCCACACGGTTGATTTAATGAAGCAGTGTTTGGAATTTGCATGTATGCGTGAATTTGCGTCTAAACTGAGCTACACCCAGCATGGCATACTTCGATGTGTTCACAGCTAAGGAGCAACTCGCAATTCGGCTCAGGTGTAGAATTTAGTTCCGCCTTGTGTTTTTTGGTCTTCATGCGTTCTGTACCGTTGTATTCTGTATGTGCACTGAACCGTGAGCCCTGTACTGAGTGGCTCGTAAATTAAAAAAAAAAAATTTAAAATAGCCCTGGGTTAAATAGATCTTTATTTTATGAATAATGTATGATTAAGTACAATGCTGTACCTGTTTAGCGGCAAACTCCTCTTCACGTCCATCACCGATGACAACGTAAGTCACTTTCTTCCCAAAGCGGGACACGATGCGTTCGAAGCAACTCTCCTTCCCTTTAACAAATTCAAAACATGAAGGAAAATAATCAGAACAAACCCTACAGAACTGCCTTTCAGGGATCTGCACATCCCCCATAATATTCTACTACAGAGAATTCTGAAGGGAGAGGTTACCTATCTTTGTGGCACTATAGATGTTTTCAATCGGGAACACGTCCCCAAGGCCATAGAGGAGAACCTTAGCAAGTGCAGGAACCAGCTGAGTAGTGGTGACCAGAATGTTCATACATTTGCCCCTGTATGAATAAAAAGCAACATGAGAACTCTACAATTCTACACGCCAACGAGTAGCATTTTATTATAATAAGTAAACATAAAGAAATCCATACAACTGGTTTGTTAAATCTCGTGAAGGGTGTTAAGTGCAATTTAAACAAGGCTGCATTTAAAGCCCCACAAGGCTCATCTGTTACAGGTTGTTTTTTTTAACGTCAACTGCTTAACATGTTCTATACATTCAATTTATTTAAATCTGAAATCTATTATTTCTTGATAAATAATTTCTATATTTTGTAAATTTTATTTTGTCATATAAGCCAAATTGAATGGTATTGCATAAAAAAAAACACAATAAGGCATTAACGAGGTGCATTATTGCCATTTTATAAAAGCAATAAGGCACTCAAGGTTGGGCATTATTGTATAGAAATCATGGGAACGAGATGTAACACCTTTTTCCCATAATTTATTTACAATAATGTCTCTCAAGTGTCTTATTGCTTTTATAAAATGGATAATAAATAAATAAAATAATATAATATAATAAAAAACCAAGACATAATTCATAAATATCTTCATTTGAAACTAAATTATTAATAAGCTGGTCTTCCACAAAGTCCGGTTTTCAAACTGAACATTAATTGCTAAGTAATGGGATACCCGACTTAGTCCTACGGTTTTAAGCTATTGTATATGGCTCACTATTTATATTAATCTGTATTGCTATTCATAGAACATGATTTAAAATAATGTGTGTATATATATATATCATGCGTTGATACAATTGTAAAGCGGTCAGAGGTGTAAATTATTGTCAATAATGTCACGGCTGAACAAACAGCCAATCAGATTTCAGGACAGTGGCCGTTAAGTCTGGATTAAAAAATATTGGAAGTTTTATCCAGGCATGTCCAAAATCCGGCCTACGGGCCGATCCCAAACTGGCAACTTTAAAATTATAATGTGTTATTTATGCCTCACTAGCTGTGTCAGAATAAATCCATCCATTCATTATCTTCTGCTTTATCCTCTACAAGTGTCGTGTGGGGGGAGGGGTCCATGCCCAGCCAGGGAAGAACGTTTCGGGCGCTGGGCAGATACACCCAGAACAGGGTGCCAATCTATCGCTGGGCACACACTCACTCGCGCACACACACTCTATATGGGGCAATTTGGAGAATTCAACTCACTTTGATCCATGTTTTTGGACCGTCGGAGGAAACCCGGAGAACCCTGGGGAAACCCACACGGACATGGAGAGAACATGGAAACTCCACCCAGATTGGGATTCAAAGCGGGAATCCCTAGCGCTGAGAGGAGAACGTGCTAACCACTAAGCCACCGCTTCCCTACATCAGAATAAATAACTCTTACAATTTTTGATGTAATTCTGCCTTTTATCAAATGATGGCACCATTTGTGGGATTATTTGTCTTTGGCTCTCAGAAAATTGAGAACATAGTCAAATACATAAAGGCAGCTAGGCTACTACTGATTTTAATAAAGAGGTGTTGACGACAACGTGAACGTGACCAGAGGAGCATCTTCACTTTATTACATTTGGCCCTCTTTCAGAAAGTTTGGACATGCCACTGGCTTAATCGTTATGACCTTTACCTGGACTGAATAAGCAGCAGAGACTTGATAGCAGTGCTGAGCCAACCGTCAGTCACAGTCTCAATATCACTGCGCACTCGGAGCAACAGATCCCGTTTTGGTGGACTCAGAAGAGCTGCAGAAAGAGAACAGCACAGCAGTCAATAACAGCAAGAAACACACTGATCTGAGGTCAGCTGTTTGTTAGTTAACACAACAATGGATCGAAACCCAAGAATCTGAGATGAAACGGAAAGACAGTAAAGAGAGTTACCTCCCACATTCTCTTTGTATCCATTGTAGATCTCTTTCAGGCGGCGGTACCGAAATGCCAGCTTGCGCATCCAGTCGACCCCTCCCTGCACACCGGCGGTGGAGCCCTGCCCACCTGCACCAGCCGTTCCATTGAACCCATCACTTGCAAAGTTATAGTTACTGGAAGCGGAGCAGGTTTAAACATCAACACGTTGACCAAACTACATGTAATAAGGTAATGTTTGTATACCAACCTCAAATCCTGTCCATTGTCATCAGACGCTACATCTTCAACGTGGACCTGATCACATTCCTGAAATACAAGAAAATACAGTTCAATTGTCACTAGGGGTGAGCTGCAATATTCGCTGATTCGACGATTCGATTCGGAGAACCGTAGTCGGCTATGAACCTCATAGTCGAATGTACCATTTTGACCACATGGGGGAGCCCATGGCTGCTGCTAAGCATTAGTTTTTACATGAAATGTCTTTGTTTTGGTTATATATATATATATATATAGCCTTTTGTCAAATAAAATCATCCTAATTTCTGTTAATATTTTTTTTAAATGATGTGTGCGCTTTAACAATAGGCTACACATTAATAAAGCTCCCCCTGCAGTTAGTTGCACATTCCAAATGAGCAGAGCTGAACACGCTACAGGGCCGTTAGCATCTACCGGTGTATTTTTCCATGATGGCTATGGCTTTTATAGGTTTTTCCTTTGATGTGGAAAAAAGTCCAGAACGGGGATCCCATTTACGGTGCTCTAGAAAAACAAGTAAAATATAAAAATAAATCTTTTTTAAAAACCACGTTTTTGGTGAAAACCACGCAGTATAGCGCCATCTTGTGGTGAAATTTTAAGACTGATTCGACTATAGAATCCGTCTAACATCTAATTGGCTGATTCGTCAGAAATATATGATTTTCCCTATAGTCGACTGGATTTCCACGTTCTCTATCAGTCGGGTTCTCCGGTTAGGGAAGTCCAATCTGACAAATCAGATTCGACTATGAAAATCCTTAGTTGAAGACACCCTCCCCTAATTGGAACCCCCCTGCGACAGTACAAGAAATGGATGGATGCATGACTCAGTGTCAGAATCAGACTAATTCCCCAAAGTAAAAGCGGAACATTGCCCAAAGCATCACACTGCCTCCTTCCAATAGTCCCATCATGGAGCTATGTGTTCGCCGGATAAGCACCCTAGATCACCTACCCAACAACCCTGTCAATGTCTTTGTCCATTTGAAATATGTGGCTGTATTAAATAATGTTCCAGGAATAATCCATCCATCCATCCATTTTCTTCCACTTTATCCTCTATTAGGGTCGCGGGAGGGTTCCCCATTCCCCATCCCTAGTGCTGAGAGGTGAATTTGCTAACCACTAATCCACCGTGCCGCCCTGTTCCAGGACTAATGATTATAGTAAACAAATACAAAGCTTATGGACCTGCACCTCATGTAAAACTCCATTTTTTGGGTGTTAAAGTTCCGGTCCGTACATCTAATTGGCTGTTTGTCCAGCCATGACATTATTTACAATAATGCACACCTTTCACCACTTCACATTCTTATTAATGCGTCATATGTAACATTATTTAAAATCATTAACTGAAACACAGCCATTTTTTATAAACTGTATTCTGCAATTTGGCCACTAGATGGCAGTTTAGGATTGTAAGAGAAACCAGAATCAGTGAAGACCAGTTTATCAAAATTTTTCTTTCAATAAACGCTTTCATGAATGTTTTTTCATTATAGGGTGTTTGTAACCTTTTTATAAAAGCAATATGGAACTTGAGGTTGTACATTATTGTGAATAAATCACAATAACTCACTCTCATGCTTTATTCCTTTATTAAAAGAGCTGTGTACTAAGTTCAGTAGATGAGCTGATTACCTCCAGATCATTGAAGAACAAATGTGTATCTGCAAGCTCAAAAATCAACTCCTCCATCTGTAGACCCAAAGTCAGCACCGTGGCTGCATCCTAAAATAAAAACAGGATTTAAAAATACCAATACACACAGCCAACTGAACTAAACACTGTAATATCTGCATCACAAACCAACAAAACTGACTGAGGAACTGTTCATATACACCTTCCAAAGCTAAGTGCAGTACCTTTCCAAACTTTTGGGCGAAGGATCCAGTGAGAAGAGAGTGAAAAATAATAATGGTTTCATCCAGATCCCACAGGAAGACTCGCTGAGAAACAGAAACAGCATTAAAATCAGTACAATCTATTAGTCGTGATCATTTAAGGTTATATGTACACCTGGAGACACACTTTACCTCCAGGTCGTTGTCATTAGGTTGGGCACCGTCTGATTTTTTGGCTTTGGCCTTTGCTTTGGGGGCAGGGTTTCTGCGGGCGGCTTCTTCCTGAACTGCACTGGTAGGGAGGGTTGCACTGGCCGGAGTAGCAGCTGTTTAATAATAATAATAATAGTTGGCTGTTAGTACAGTATGAATCATCCTGTGCAAACAGAAATGACAAACAAAAAAAAATGTTTCTCTGATAAAACTACAGAACAAATACAATTGGGCTGAAAAACTGCCCCTGGCTCAGCACACAAGCTTCACAGTCACATTTTTGTCTACAATGTGTTCATAAGCTGTATATTTATTGTTTGAGGAACATAACTTGACTTGAGACAGGCTTAAGACTCAAATTCAAATTTGGCTAGAAACAAAGATTAAATCAGTATTTAACATAAGACTTGGCTTAGATTGTGGGTGCCCCAACTTTCTGCAAAGTGGGCCAAATTTAATGAAGTGAAGATGCTCTGGGGCATTTTTCTGACATTTTTTACACCACAAAAGCTATGTGAAGATACACACTGATATAAATCAATTTTCATTGTCACAATTACCTTCATTTTACAAATGGCAATGTAAGGCACACTCAGGCGCAACGCTAAAGATTTTTTCATATCTGGAGAGTCAGATAAGAATTAAACTAACAGTATAGAATGGCTTAAATTAAAGAAAGTAAAATTGGAGGTCAAGCAGGTCATCTGTCAAGTTCATGTTGTAATCAACAACCTCTTAATAAAATCAGTAGTTGTGTCAGATGCGTCCGCGTTTTCATCACAGGCAAATGAGAAATCATTAACAGCCATTCCTTTGCCCCTCAATTTTCAGACAAAGATATACTATCTTTGTATATATAGAATGGTGCCATCATGTGGTAAAAGGCGTAACTACAATTATTTATTAATTTAGTCATCCATCCATTTAGTCATCCATCCATCCATTAACTTCCACCTAATCCTCTATATACACAGACACACACAAAAACACACTCTATATGGGGCAATTTGGAATTCTTGATCCAAGAATTCTTGATCCTGTGGGAGGAAACCGGAGAACCCGGAGGAAACCCACGCCGACACGGGGAGAACATGGAAACTCCACCCAGATTGGGATTCAATCCGGGAATCCCTAGCGCTGAGAGGAAAACATGCTAACCACTAAGCCACCGTGCTACCCTTATTAATTGATTTTAAGATTTATTTATTCTGACAGAGCTAGCGAATCATAAATAACATTATCAGACTGAAGTTGCAGGTTGTTTGGGATCAGGCCGGACTTTGGACACGTCTGACATTTAGTCTAATGGCCTAATGACTTAATACTGTTTTGAAACAAAAATGCTACCAATGGTTAGAGAATGAGAGATTTGTGTGGATTTGCACTGCCTGAACAAAGGGAAAGAAAAATAAATAAAATAAAAAATAACCCATAACCACCTGGTGACCACAGTTATATTGGCATGTTGACTGCAATGAGTGGGGGGTTGTACCAAGGAGTAATGGTGAAGCTAGTATAGACAGGCCATTGGCTTGTTGGCGGCAACTGACTAATACTAGCATGGCATGACTAAGAAAGTGGAGGGGGGCATGATGAGAAAAATTAACCCTTAACTGTGTTAAACAGCAGTAAATGAACATGGTTTATACAGCTTAATATAATCTTAAAAGGTCAGTGTTTACATGTAAAACCTGAAGTACAGCAGCATCCAAATGTGTCAATTTGGATGATTCACCCCACAGAACCTTAACACCCATTCTCTCTTTTACAAAGTATAGCCCGATGCTTACGACATACCTGTAGTGCTGGGCAAGCTCACAGAAACCGGGTCCTCAGTCTTTATCGGCGGGTAGGACGGCGCTGCTACATCTTCTCTGTTATCGGCTTCGCTGCTGGGTGGAGCAGGAGGGAGGTAATTATGAGGAGGGGTGTAGTACTGGGAGAACTGCGTCTGCCCCAGAGAGTTATAGCTGGAGAAATCCTACAGAAATAATAATCCATTAAATAATAAAAAAAGAGTAACTTTTCTTAGAATTTGTCTCTCTATTCAATATTTCATAAATATTTCACACTGTCCCGATGATCCTGACCTGATGTGCAACAGGGGATGTGGTGACAGCAGGTGCTGTGGGGATGCTGGAGTACACACTGGATGTAGTGAAACAGGAACCTGCCACAAACGTCCAAAATAAAGAAAACGTGACTAAAATTATATAGTAAATGTTAAAAAAAAAAAGCAATTTTGGAACATCATTCTTGGTTTTATCTCCCTTTTTCAGATGTTATCAAGCATTGCCACAGTGGATCTTAATGTTCTAGGGTGGGGTTTCTCAAATGGTGGGTTTCTAAAAATAAATACGGTGGATTGGATACAGTGTTTGTCGGCGTCTTTGTTGACAGTTGCTTCGGATTTATGATGTGATCACGTAACGCATCTCGTTCTAACCGTGAAGTTTCACTTGAGAAGTGAAAGAAAAGTAAACTCTGCACTTTTAGTTCCATCATGGGGCCAAAACATTTTTTTAAAGAAAAAGAGCAGTGGCTTAGTGGTTAGCATGTTTGCCTCTCAGCGATAGGGATTCCTGGTTCAAATCCCAATCTGGGTGGTTTCCATGTTCTTCCCGTGTCCGCGTAGGTTTCCTCCCACTGTCCAAAAACATGGATCAAGTCAATTGAATTCTCCAAATTGCCCCCTTTAGAGTGTGTGTCTGTGTGTGTGAGTGTTCAGTGATAGATTGGTGCCCTGTCCTGGGTGTATCTGTCCAGCGCCCGAAATGTTCTCCCTGGATGGGTATGGGGAATGCTCTGGATGGGTATGGGGAACCCCCTGCGACCCTAATAGAGGATAAAGCGGAAAATAATGGATGGATGGATGGATGGAAATTCCACTGCGGCAAAAAAAAGAAGCGGTAAAGAAGGTTAATTTAGCGAAAGGCGTTAATGCGCTTACAAAACAGAATGAAGATGTCAAAGTTATTATTAATAAAGAAAAAAAATAAGTGTTAGATATGAATGCCATTCTGTTAAATGTTCATTTCCTATTTTCATTAGTATTAACATAATTAAGTACAAATATTATAATACTGCATGTACACACACACACACATATATATAGACTACATTTATTCTCTATAAAATGTGTATATTGAGGTCTATAATAATTAACTGGATTAACAGTGATTTAAATGGAAATAGGAGTCAGCAATTGTTTGCTGACAGATTAGCAATGAAAACAGAGGTTCCACTGTACATTTAAAAACTAAAATAATGCTCATCTTATTTTGTACTGGCCTTTTATTTTGGAAGGGGAAAAAAAAGTTTTGCATCATGGTAACTACTATGCATTTGCTGGTTACCCTTTTCTTTAAATTTGTGATGTTTGTAGCCAAAATGGCAAAACGCTAAATATTTAAATGTGGATTTTCGCTTATTGAGGACGTGTGTATTCTATAAAAGTGGGTCACGACTTAATGACCATAAGAAAATGCAGGTAATGGGCTGAAACCAGAGGACCCCTGGTCTAGTGTTCATGTACTTTTCAAGAACAATATGTACGCACTGTGGAAACAGTAAAGGAGTTTAATACTACAAACTCCTACAACTAAAATAAAATAATATTCAAAGCAAAGAAATGTGTGTGTGTGTTCTTTCTTCCCAAAGTGGGACACGATTTGTTTGAAGCAACTCTCCTTCTCTTTAACAAATTCAAAACATGAATGAAAATAATCCCAACAAACTCTACAGAACTGCCTTTCAAGGATCTGCACATTCACCATATAACTGAAAAACACTCTACCTGGAGCTAAATTGAACGTTCTCCTGATGTAGTCCACAAGAGGGGGCTATTGGAACATACAGCATCCCAGGTCCACTGAATGTGGTTAGCAATGTGGATCCCTGAGCAAGACCCTTAACCCTCATTGCTCCGGGGGGGGGTTTATTAACCCCGTGTTCTGACCTCAACTGAGTTGGGGTACTTGTAAGTCGCTTTGCATAAAAGCGACTGCTAAATGTAAATGTAACGTAATACATTTGTTGGAGGAAAGATGAATTCCTTATTGAAGACTTATTTCTAAACTTTTGTTATTATGGATAATAAACTACGGTTAGCATGTTCTCCTCTCAGCACTAGGGATTCCCGGTTTGAAACCAAATCTGGGTGGAGTTTCCATGTTCTCTTCGTGTCCGTGTGGGTTTCCTCCGGGTTCTCCGGTTTCCTCCCACAGTCCAAAAACAGATCAAGTCAATTGAGTTCTCCAAATTGCCCCATATAGTGTGTGTCTGTATGAGTGAGTGTGTTCCCAGCAATAGATTGGTGTCCTGTCCTGGGTGTATCTCCCCAGCCCCGAGACATTATCCCCTGGATGGGCAAGGGGAACCCCCTCACGACCCTAATAGAGGATAAAGCGGAAGAAAATAGATGGATGGAAACACACTACACCTGGAGTTAAATGGAATGTTATACTGATGTAGTCCACAAGAGGGTGCTATTGGCACATATAGCAAATCAGTAAACCAAACCAGCAACAATATTTCTTTGTTCTGCACTAATAAATTTTGACAGCCTGCTCCTGCGTGGCATTGTTTTTCATGCTCGCCGTGTTGAGCGACATGCAAGTGGCAACAGGGCATTTTTAGAAAAAAAAGCAGATGAAAGAAAAGAGGCAGTAAAGAAGAAGCTGCCTTGCCTTGGCTGGGGTACGAGTAGTGCGTCTGGCACGGCTGAGTTGACGTGTAAGCTGTGCTGAAGCTGAGAAATGGCGTCTGGCCAGCGGCGGGGGCGTCGTTCAACCTGGGCTCACTCTTAACGCCCGGCCACATGGCGCCTATGGTCACAGGTGAGGGTGGAGAGGCGTAAAAGAAGACACACATATATACACAGGGGAAAGAGAGAATGCAAAGTGGGAGATGATTAGAGCCGAAATAAAAAGCAGACGTGAGTGGAAATGTGAAATGCGAGTGAGAGCTGTGGGCTTAATGCAGTCAGTGACTGTGAGCTGCCACAGACCGAACGGAGGGAGGTTGTAGGTCTGGCCTGTCTGGCTGAAGGTGCTGTAAGTGGCTGACTGGCCCAGAGAGGAGAACACCTGAGCATCGTACACTGTGACTGCTGGGCTAAAGATAAAAAGAAAGGAGAGGTTGGTCATTGTTTCTGTAAAGGAAATAGGATTTATAACAACGTTAAGCTTACACTGCATAAAATATGAAAGGGAATACAGCAGTATTTTAATGAGTCAAGTCAGATAAGCTCACTAGTTTCACAATGCCAAACCTAAAATAACTCCCATAGTCCCTAAAACAGCATTTAATGAAAAAGAATTCCAGCAGAGCGAACACACAAAAAAATGGGGATTAATTTATGTATTTTCTATTGATCTGGATCATTACGTCTTGATTAATCATTTAATCAATATGAATTGTTTTACTGGACGGCATGGAAGCTTAGTGTGTTTGCCTCTCAGGGCTGGGGATCCAGGTTCAAATCCCAATCTGAGTGGAGTTTCCATGTTCTCCCCGTGTCCACGTGGGTTTCCTCCCACAGTCCAAAAAACATGAATTTAAACTAAGTTCAATGCTCTAAATTGCCCCATATTGTGTGTGAGTAAGTGTGTCCAGCGATGGATTGGCATCCTGTCCTGGTGTACCTTCCTAGTGCCCGAAATGTTCTCCTCTGGATGGGTATGGGGAACCCCCCGCGACCCTAATAGAGGATTAAGCGGAAGATAATGAATTAAGTAATTAACTTTTTTTTTTTATTTACTATAAAAACATTCACAAACGGGTATTTCCGTTCCTAAAATCTGATTGGCTGAACTGTATGTCCAGAAATGACATTATTGACAACAACCCGCA
>JAFMOC010000127.1:1315000-1390000 GCA_019802505.1 Corydoras sp. C115 | reverse complement strand
ATATTACCTTGCACAAAGGAAAAATGGTATTACAACTTCCAAAAACCTTTGTCTTTTTAAGGCTGGTAGCAGCTGTGAACTTCATACATGTAACTGATATCCTCATTTTATTTTCTACATTATATTTAGTCTTCAGTAAACATGTCCAGGTTTTAAAAAAACATCAGCACAACAATGTGTTCCTGTATAACCTATATGTGCGTTTAACAGAGTAAGGTAAAAACCAACTACCAACTGTAGTTATAGACTTAACGATGGACTAACCGGAAGGTCAGATGGCTCCTCCATCACGGCGTGTAAGGACGTCACTGGTTGTCCTGAAGTTCTTGCTCGATCACACTTTATAAATGCGTATGTGAAGGTTCTGCACACACAAACCCATCATTGTACAGTGGTACCTTAAAACTTGGCATCAATTAGTTCTAGAAGTGAATGTTATACCTAGTTATTTATTTCACTTTGAATATATTTAGGTTTATGTAAAATAATAGGTTTGTTCATAAGAAGAATACACTAATATAATAAAAAAATTAATATTAAAAAATTATTTCAAATATTAAAAAAATTACAGTTATGCCAACATACATATATCTTATCGTTTCATCAGTGAACATATAGATAGACTTTGTAGTTCCACAGTGACATTTTGTAGTCCATCTCAGTTCATTCACTGTTACCCCCTTTACTCTGTTCTCTGCTGATAAGGACCCCCTCAGAGCAGTATTATTATTGTGGTGGATGATGGTACGAGTGGATCAGATGCCTGTATGCTTTGACCCGTGTACTCTTCCACTCTTGCACTCTTACCAGCACAAAAAAAACACTAACTAGCTCAGTGGTTAGGGTGTTGGGCTGTCAATTTGAAGGTTGTAGGTTCAAATCCAAGGTTCACTGAAGTTACCATGATGGGTCCTTGAGGCCCTTAATCCTCATTGCTCCAGGGGTGCTGTATGGCCAACCCTGTTATCTGACCCAAACCACGTTGGGATAATTGTAAGTTGCTTTGGATAAAAGCATCTGCTAAATGACTGCTAAATCTAATAAATGCATGTATATTGCCGTTCCAACTCAACCCAACTTGTGTCTGCTACGGCCAAGTCGCAATCACAATCGCATTTTCCTCAGGAAACGCACCTCTCGAGTATTCTTATTATTATCGGTAACATAATAATAATAATATTATTATTTTCTGTAATATTTGTATTATTGTACTACTACTATGTTTTTTTGCTACTGGCTGCTACACTTCCATTGGGATAAATGAGCGTATTCTATCTATCGATTAATTATAATAATGCTACCTGTATAGTGTTATGCATTTATGCAGAAGAATGGAGGGGGTAAAAAGATGCAGTAATGCAGCTTATATTTTATTCATTCAATAGATATATTACTTGACTGCAATTTTGACAGCCTTAATTGAATTTATCCATTTCTTACTTGTAGTAATATTTTGGTTGTCTGTAATATAATAATTCATTCATTATCTTCCGCTTTATCCTCTATTAGGGTCGCGGGGGGGTTCCCCATGCCCATCCAGGGGAACGTCTCGGGCGCTGGGCAGATACACCCAGGACAGGGTGCCAATCTATCGCTGGGCACACACTCGCTCACACAGACATGCACGCATACACACTCTATATGGGGCAATTTAGAGAACTCAACTGACTTGATCCATGTTTTTGGACTGTGGGAGGAAACCGAAGAACCCGGAGGAAACCCACGCAGACACGGCGAGAACATGGAAACTCCACCCAAATGGGGATTCGAACCGGGAATCCCTAGTGCTGAGAGGCCACCGTGCCGCCCTAATATAATAATACTTATTATTATTAACTGTACGATTTTTATTATTGTACTACTGGTTTTTTTTTTTGCTAGAGTATTCTATCCGTCAAACAATCTATCTAACCAACAATCCATCTATCCATCGATTTATTAGAATTAATAAAGATAACACTGCCTGTCTTGCGTTATGGATTTATGCAGCACAATGGAAAAATAAAAAAGTAGATCCAACCTACAACTTCTGCTCAAATGCATTACAAAACTTCAGTATTGCACATTATTTACATTTACATTTGGTCATTTAGCAGACGCTTTTATCCAAAGCGACTTGGTGAGCACAGGGTTAATCACAACATCCCTGGAGCAATGAGGGTTAAGGGTCTTGCTCAAGGACCCACATTGATAACTTCAGTGGACTTGGGTTTTGAACCCCAACCTTCAGATTGATAGCGTTGATTGATACTGTGAGAACAAAGGAGGCACTACTTCAAGTAGCAAAACATTATATTATATTCATTCATTATTCATTCCTTTTCTTATTTGTAATATACTGATTATTATTTGTAATATAATAATACTATTACTATTATCTGTACGATATGTATTATTGTACTAATACTACAGTTTTTTTTTTTGCTACTATTTCCTCTGGGATAGAGTATTTTATCTACCCGTCTGTCTGTCCATCCATCTATTGATTAATAAGAATTAAGCTGCCTGTCTTGCATTTTGAATTTATGCAGCGGAATGGGAAAAAAAACAGATCCAACCTACAACTTCTGTTAAAATGCATTTCAAGGTTAAAAAAAAAACCACTTTCGAATTGCACATTATATTTTATTCATTCATTATTTATTCTTAATTGTCATATTGCTTGACTGCAACTTTGATAGGCTTAATTGCATGTATTCCTTTTCTTATTTGTAATACACTGATTAATTTGTAATATAATAATACTATATAACATATACTATAATACTATTATTATCTGTACAAATGTAAATGTAATCTGTACGATATGCATTATTGTACTACTACTGTTTTGTTTTTTTTGCCACTGGCTGCTAAATTTCCTCCGGGATAGAGTATTTTATCTACCTGTCTGTCCATCCATCCACCTATTGATTAATTAGAATTAAGCTGCCCGTCTTGTGTTATGAATTTATGCAGCAGAACAGGGGAAAAAAATAAATCCAACATACAACTTCTGTTAAAACACATTTCAAGTTTTTTTTTTTTTTTTTTTTTTAAACACTTTAGTATTGCACATTATATTTTATTCATTCATTATTCATTCTTAATTCATATCAGATACTTAATTCATATTGCATGACTGCAACTTTGATGGGCTTAATTGCATTTATTCCTTTTCTTATTTGTAATACACTGATTATTATTTGTAATATAATAATACTATATAACATATACTATAATACTATTATTATTATCTGTACAAATGTAAATGTAATCTGTACGATATGCATTATTGTACTACTACCGTTTTTTTTTGCCACTGGCTGCTAAATTTCCTCCTGGATAGAGTATTTTATCTACCTGTCTGTCCATCCATCCACCTATTGATTAATTAGAATTAAGCTGCACGTCTTGCGTTATGAATTTATGCAGCAGAATAGGGGAAAAAATGTGTTCTGTTAAAACACATTTCAAGTTTTTTTTTTAAACACTTTAGTATTGTACATTATATTTTATTCATTCATTATTCATTCTTAATTCATATATGATACTTAATTCATATTGCATGACTGCAACTTCGATGGGCTTAATTGCCTTTCTTATTTGTAATATTCTGATTATTATCTGTAATATAACAATACTATTATTATTATTACTACTATTATCTGTACGATTTGTATTATTGTATCAGTACTTTTTTGCTACTGGCTTTTAATTTCCTTCACAATAAATAAAGCATTCTAGCTCTCTATCGATTAATCGATTCATTAGAATGAAGCTGCCTGCCCTGCGTTATCAATTTAGGAAGCAGAATACAAGAATCAAAAATAAATCCGACCTACAACATCGTCTGAAGCGGGTTTTAGAGATTATATTCTAATTAAACAGAAATTAATCCGGCATTTATTCAGAAGTCAGTACTTGAAACAAACGCACGCACCTTGGCTGCGCTTATGCTAAGCTACCGCTAATAACACTGCCAACGCTTTCTCAATGTTGAATAAAGCGTAACAATAAACCAAACGTAGATATTTAATTTTGGAAGATGGCTTATCGTGACGGTATTCGCCTGGAGAAGTAACTTGACTTGTAAGGTAAATAACGGAGGAATCTTTAATTCGCCTGTTAGCCGCGACGTTAGCCTAGCGTGCGTTACCTCAGCTAAACGGACCCTCACCCGCTGACCTTAAAATAATCCCTCTGGAACCCTCCTGTAAATATAAAACGATTAAATACTGATGTTATAAAGACTTACCATGATATATGAGGTAAGGTTAATGTTGAGGAACTGGCTGAACAAATATAATAATGTAAATAAGCCCAGACTGAACTGAAGCTTATTTGTGGTTAAGGACAACTATTTAGCAGTGAAATCGCACAGCGGACGCCCCCTAGCGACGCCACATGGAATGACACGAAGGCGCCCTCAAATACTGGAGGTCAAAATGAGAGAACATGTCCAGAAGACAAGATTTATAAGATTTATTATCCATCCATCCATTCTCTTCCATTTTATCCTCTACGAAGGTCGCGGGGGGATGCCCATCCAATGGAGAATGTTTTGGGCGCTGGGTAGATACACCCAGGACAGGACACCAATCTATCACTGGGCACACACTCACTCACACAAACACACTTAAACACACTCTATATGGGGCAATTCTGGAGAATTCATTTGACATTGATTCATGTTTTTGGACTGTAGGAGGAAGCCGGAGGAACCCCACATTGGGAGAACAAGTAAACTCCACCATGATTGGGATTTCAACAGGGAATCTCTAGCGCTGAGAGGTGAACATGCTGACCACTAAACCACTGTGCCACCCATATTTTAAATATATATTTATAAAAACAGGTTCACACACACACACACACACACACACACATATATATATATATATATATATATATATATATATATATATATATATATATATATATAAATGGGCGGCACGGTGGGGTTTCCTTTGGGTGGGTTTCCTCCCACGGTCCAAAAACATGGATCAAGGTAAATTGAATGCTCCAAATTGCCCCATTTAGAGTGTGTTAGTGTGTTAGTATGTGTGTGTGTGTGTGTGTGTGTGTGTGTGTGTGTGTGTGAGTGTGTGCCCAGCGATAGATTGGCGTCCTGTCCTGGGTGTATCTGCCCAGCACCCGAAACGTTCTCCCCTGGATGGGCATGGGGAACCCCCCCTCGACCCCAGTAGAGGATAAAGCGGAAGATAATAATGGATGGATTATATATATATATATATATATATATACAGTATATATATGCTGCAGACTTTGCAGGTTTACACATATGGATTGATGCAAAAAAAAAAAAAAATTTCTCTGTTTATTATTATTATTTTAATTGTGAAGTTTAATCAGAGGATCAATTATTATTCAACCCCGCAAACAACCAGAAATCTGTTTGGTTCCCTCAAGTATTAAGAAGTAACTGAGGCATAAAGAACTGAGGATTGCTTGGATTAATTATTTGTATTTTCCTGCCTTTTCTGACTATAAAAGCCCCTCCCCAAACTTGTGAACAGTGAACCTTAAGTGGAACAATCATATCTGCCCAGCACCCGAAACGTTCTCCCCTGGATGGGCATGGGGAACCCCCCCTCGACCCCAGTAGAGGATAAAGCGGAAGATAATAATGGATGGATTATATATATATATATATATATATATACAGTATATATATGCTGCAGACTTTGCAGGTTTACACATATGGATTGATGCAAAAAAAAAAAAAAAATTTCTCTGTTTATTATTATTATTTTAATTGTGAAGTTTAATCAGAGGATCAATTATTATTCAACCCCGCAAACAACCAGAAATCTGTTTGGTTCCCTCAAGTATTAAGAAGTAACTGAGGCATAAAGAACTGAGGATTGCTTGGATTAATTATTTGTATTTTCCTGCCTTTTCTGACTATAAAAGCCCCTCCCCAAACTTGTGAACAGTGAACCTTAAGTGGAACAATCAAATACGTAGTATAATTTTCATTCATTATCTCCCGCTTTATCCTCTATTAGGGTCGCGGTGGGGTTCCCCATGCCCATCCAGGGGAGAACGTCTCAGGCGCTGGGCAGATAGACCCAGGACAGGGCACCAATCCATCGCTGGGCACACACTCACACAATATATAGGGCAATTTTGAGAATTCAGTTGAATTGATCCATGTTTTTGGACTGTGGGAGGAAACCGGAGAACCCGGAGGAAACCCACGCAGACACGGGGAGAACATGGAAACTCCACCCAGATGGGGATTCGAACCGGGAATCCCTAGGGCTAAGAGGCGAACGTGCTAACCACTAAGCCACCATGCAGTATAATTATTTATTTTATTCATATTTATTACTAAAGGCTACTATAAATAAAAGTGAGGAGAGACTTAAGGTTCCATAGCTGCATAACTAGTATGCACAATTAAAAACTTTATATTTACTATAATGGCCAGAAAAACACAATTTCATTGAGCTGTTTGTTGTATTCATGTATTTATTAGATTAAATAAAATCCTAAAAATTTGAAACTCTGATCAAGCATCATGATACAGTGTAAATAAAAATACATTAACATGTATAAATCAAAATCATACCTTCCAAATATGGAAGAAAATACATTTGTGTTACATTTCAAGAAAAGATGACTAGTATTGGTCTTGACAGTACGATCAACACCTGGGCGTTGTCACATTATTATTAATAATAAATTGCTGACACATCAGACTCATCAACCTAGCTATTGTCCAGTGTAGGGTGGAGTGCAATGCACAGTCCGACAGCAGGATATTAAAGACAAATATACACATCCATGAAGATCACAGTGTGAATAATGGAGCTGTACAGGCTGCCTTTGTGTAGCATCTACAAATGGATTAGCACCATGGCCATCAGACGGAGGGTCAGTCCAACGACCCATGCCAATGATTCTAGTGACCATTGCTTATTCTTTTTAGTAGAAATGATGCAGACCAACCTGTTCATTTTTACTTGTGAAATGCAAATCTGCAGCTGAATCTGTTGTAGTATTGCCATAGACATATCTTAAAAAGATGCACATCATTTATTTATATATATATATAAATAATTTTTGGGTAATAATGGCAGATCAGCCCATACACCACCATTTCTTTTCATATATTTAGATAACATTTAAATTAAAATTAACGTATATATAAATTTATATTACATACATACACACTGGGATTTCTTTTAAAAGTTGTTTGAATTTAATAACAATGTCCTAAAAGTAACGTATAGATATTTAAGATTCATTTATTTTCTTCTGCTTAATCCTTTACTAGAGTAGTGGGGGGGGGGGTTCATATGCCCATCCAGCGGAAAATGTTTCAGGCGCTGTGCAGATACACCCAGGACGGGCACGCCAATCTATCGCACACACTCACACTCTATATGGGACAAATTAGAGCATTCAGGTTACCTTAAACCCATGTTTTTGGACTGTAGGAGGAACCCGGAGAACCCGGAGGAAACCCACACGGCCACGGAGAGACCATGGAAAGCCCACCCCAAGCCACCGTGCCGCTCGTTATTTTATTCATTCATTATGTTAGAACACTTCGCGTGCTGGGCAGATAGACCAGGAGAGGGCGCCGATCTCTCACTAGGCACACTCACTCATACACTATCCATCCATCCATTATCATCTGCTTTATTCTCTATTAGGGTCGCGGGGGGGGGGTTCCTCATGCCCATCCTGGGGAGAACGTTTCGGGCGCTGTGCAGATACACCCAGGACAGGACACCAATCTATCACTGGACACACACTCACACAGACACACTCTATATGGGGCAATTTGGAGAATTCAATTGACCTGGATGTTTTTGGACTGTGGGAGGAAACCGGAGAACCCGGAGGAAACCCATGCAGACAACATAGAAACACCCAGATTGGGATTCGAACCGGGAATCCCTAGAACTGAGAGGCGGTGACCCCTAAGTCACCGTGCCGCTCACTCACACACTATATGGGGGATATTAGGGTATTCAGTTTACCTTGAATCCATATTTTTGGACTGTGGTTTAAACAAAAGTTTTTGGAATATTCCAGCCGTACCATTAAGCTCAATGTGGGGTTGGTACTAAATTAAAACCAGTGCATTTGGTAACGTATTGCATTGTGCATCTTATTGCGACAAATGAAAACAATTTAAATAAAACAAAAAGGTCCCAGAACGTCAGTGTAAGTGGATATGGACAAAGCAAACAGGCATCGGAAAGTGCAGTGTCAAGGTTAACTAAGTGGAATCAACCAGGACACGAGCGTAGCTACGTTTACATTTACGCTTTCCACTGACGCTCCTTTCCTTTCAAATGTGCAAAAACAAGTCCAGTTATTTTTCTCCACCCCCCCATCGGAGCTGAACCACGATAAATCTTAGTGAGCGTTGACTTCGACAAGCTGCAGTCATGTGTCCTCCATGTCAGCTTTTAGTTCTTTAAGTTCAGGCACTTAATAACGATCCAGGTGACTCCATCCACGCAGGATTTGCTACTTCACGAGTCGGCTGCGTCCTGTAAACGGGGCAAGTTCCTGTGGTCCTCTGCCGTGGTCCCTCCCAGCGGGCTTTGGTCCAAATCAGGGATCTACAGCAAGGGGGATAGAAAGTCCCTACTGGAACTCAAAGTCAGCTGGAGGGCCGTAGGAAAAGCCTGGGAAGGCACCGGCCGCCTCGCGGACGCTGCTGGTCAGGTGGAGGTTGTCGGTGTTGCACACAGAGGTGGAGACGGGCAGATGAGTGAACTCGGGGTCGAAGTGGCGGAGGTCGGTCGGCCCACTCTGCACGCAGGAAGAACAGAAGATAAGAAAAAAAAGCCCTCAGTTGATTTGAAACATTAGGGAATGCATGTGGTGGCTCAGTGGTTATGGTATTGGGCTATTAATCTGAAGGTTGTGGGTTCAAATCCCAGGTCCAGTGAAGTTAGCAATGTGGGTCCTTGAGCAAGACCCTTAACCCTCATTGTACCAGGGATGTTGTGGTCAGCCCTGTGCTCGCTTTGGATAAAAGCATTTGCTAAATGACCAAATGTACTTTACATTACGTCCTTCATTCTTTATCTTCCGCTTAATCCACCATTGGGGTCACATGGGGGTTCCTCAGACATCCAGGGGAGAACATTTTGGGCGCTGGGCAGATACACCCAGGACAATGCCAATATGATCGCTGGGCACACACTCACACAAGCACACTCTATATGGGGCAATTTAGAGCATTCAATTTACTCTGAATCCATGTTTTTGGACTGTGGGAGGAAACCGGAGAACTCGGATGAAAGCCACACGGACAAGGGGAGAACATGGAAACTCCACCAAGATTGGGATTCGAACCTGAATCTCAAGTGCTGAAAGGCAAACACCCACTAAGCCACCGTGCTGCCCGAATTTTTTTTTATTCATTTGTTATCGTTCACTTAATCCTCTACTAGTATTGTGAGGGGGGGGGGAGGGTTCCTATTTCATTACAGGGGTGAACGTTTTGGGCACTCGGTCGTGCTCAAGGACCAAAATTGGTAACTTCAATTGAACTTGAATAGCCCAACACCCTAACCACCAAGTGACCACAAGACGACAAGTATATATACTTATGCTCACCACTGATGGAATAAAAGGCGGTGTGATCTTCCTGGCCATCAGGTCGTCCCAGTTGATCGGCAAGAAGAAGTTGTGGTTCTTGAGTTCCAGCTAAAGAGAAGACAGGCTTCATTAGCACCCTTACAAAACCACTTCTGGTCTCATCACACCACATAAGCCAGAACCAAAAGTATGTGGACACAACCATTACATTTCATTATTTTTCCCAAACATTAAACCAAAAAGTTCCATAGAGTTGTTACCTGAGAAAGGTTATTTTTCAGTAGTTTTAAAAACATTTTAAAAGTAATCAAGCACTTGAGGCTTTGAATTATTGTGAATAAATCAGGGAAAAGAGGTGTAACTCTACTCCACTACACCTCTTTCCTGTAATTTATTCATAATAAAGCACGCCCTCTCCCACCATATTGCTTTATTTAATGGTTCCACATTTAAAACAACTATGGGTTATTTATGTAAATTTTTTAGTGTAAGGGTGTAAAATGTGTGGCCATTTAATCATCATACGCACTCAAGGTACTAAGAGCCTTAATTAATTAGATTTTTAATGTAGTAGAAGACGATGGGCATGAGGAACCCCCCCCCCCCACACACACACGACTATAGTAGCTAGAAACAGTAATACAGTACATCTTTGAATGCGACATCAACATGAGAAATTTTGATTTTGAGGATGTGTCCACATATTTGGCAACATAACTGACTTTTAATAATAACTTAAAGAAAGAAAATAATCAAGCTTGGACACATACGAAATCATCCTTCACTCCGAGCCTTTTGGTGCGGTCCTTTTGCAGAAGACCCTCTAGCAGCTCACGCCCCGCATTGGAGACATTGGGCTTCAGCACCAGAGACTTGTGCAGGATGTTGTTGTACATCTCAGCTGTGTTGCGGCTGTAAAAAGGAGGCTAACACAGAAGGGTCCACATTAGATTCAGTTTCAACAACCTTCCCGTAACCAACATGCTGGTTAAGACCATGACGACTCACCAATCCATACAGCATCTCGTACAGAACTGACCCAAGGCACCACCAATCAACCGTACGGTCATATGCCTGCTTCTGGAGGACCTCCGGCGCCAAATACTGTTGAAACAAAAACAATTTAGTCACTGAAACATTCATACAAACTATAATCCCCCTTAGAGCTCTGGTCAGAGGACAGACATTTGAGTAATCGGACATCAAAACTCACCTCAGGAGTTCCACAGAACGTGCTAGTGGTCCCATTGGCCTCCACTCCCTCTTTGCACAGACCAAAATCAGTCAGGACGATGTGTCCCTCAGAGTCCAGCAGAATGTTCTCTGGCTTTAGGTCTCTGCAAGTATATTCCCACACTTAGAAACGTGCTTCAGATTACACAAACTGGCTGATAATGCAAGTCGTCGCTAGGGGGCAGAGCGAGAAAAGGAAACGAACCTGTACACCACGTGAAGGGAATGGAGGTAACCCAGAGCACTGGCAATTTCAGCAGCATAGAAACGGGCCCGGGGCTCTAAGAAGATTCTCTCTCGCTGCAGATGGTAGAATAACTGCCAAAGGGAATAAAGAGAAACTTAGAACTTCACAACTTCACAAAAATCACAACTGCTGCTGTTCTATAAGATCACCTTACATACACACTAACCAGCTACATCATTAGGAACAATATCATGTTTCTTAGTACTGTAGCAATACTGATGTGGTGGTGATGGTGTGTTAGTGAGTTGTCAACCTCGGAACTGAGAAGCAGAAGCATGCTTTGATCACTGGGCATCAAAAGATGACCGTGTAAAGGGGAGTAAATTAAACTAACAAAGTATGTAGTATGTAAGTTTTGGGCACTGGGCAGATACACCCAGGACACCAATCTATATGGGGCAATTTGGAGATTTCAATTGACCTTGATCCATGTTTTTGGACTGTGGGAGGAAACCGGAGAACCCGGAGGAAACCCACGCGGACACGGGGAGAACATGGAAACTCCAGCCAGATTGGGATTCGAACCGGGAATCCCTAGCGCTGATCGGAGAACATGCTAACCACCATTTAAATATATACATCTCCACACACACATATAAATAAACAGATTCTGGGAATAAGTTGGAAAATTAATAGATCGCAGGTATTCAAGGCTTACCTCGCCTCCATTCACATAGTCCAGCACAAAGTAGAGTTTATCCGTGGTTTGAAAGGAGTAATGAAGGCCCACCAGAAAGGGGTGCTTCATGTTTTTCATCAGCACGCTCCGCTCCGCCATGATATGCTTTTGCTGAACATAAACAATTAAAAATGAAAAATTACGTTAATACTGTAACATCACTCTTTGCTTAAACAGAAGTAATTCTCTCGAGTTAAAAATGCCATTTGTCTCAAACAAACTGATCCTCACCTCTTTCTTCTTCAGGATGATTTTCTTTTGCAGAACCTTCACTGCATAGTACTGCTCAGATTCCTTGTGTCTGGCCAGAAGCACTTTCCCAAAACTCCCCTTGCCGATGATCTTGTGGTAGTCGAAGTCAGATGGTTTGATCCTGGGAGAAGCAACAGAGGCTGAATCAGTTCCCGTTGACCGAGGTCCTGCTGCAGGACGTTTAAAACGATTGGGAGGTTAAACTGAAAGGACCAAGACACTACTTACTGCATCTCTTCAGCTAGAGAGCTTCTGGGAGAGGTCAAGCACAGCTGCAGAAGGGAAACAAACAAAGCCTGTTTTAGACATTACTGGTGGTGCCAAAAATGCCGGTATAAAACCACGACATCAATGACTTTGCCTTAAGTTTTCTTTAATACATTTGGTCATTTAGCAGACCCTTTTATCCAAATCGATTTACAAGGTGAGCACAGGGTTAATCACAACATCCCTGGAGCAATGAGGTTTAAGGGTCTTGCTCAAGGACCCACATTGGTAACTTCAGTGGACCTGGGATTTGAACCCCCAACCTTCAGATTGATAGCCCAAAACTCTAACCACTGAGCTACCTTGTCCTCATAACATTCTTAATACTGAATCTGATTGAAAATATTATGAATGGTCTTATAGCCATGCCACAAGAACAAGCTATTCATTTTTTATTTAATAATTGTTCTGGTCAATTGAATTCTCCAAATTGGCCCATATAGAGTGTGTGTGTGCCCAGTGATAGATTGGCGCCCTGTCCTGGGTGTATTTGCCCAGCGCCCAAAACATTCTGCCCTGGATGGGCATGGGGAACCACCCCGCAAACATGGTAGAGGATAAAGTGGAAGATAATGGATGGATGGATAACTGGCATAGTGGTTAGAACATTCGCCTGTCACCGCTGGGGTTCTCTGGTTTCCTCCCAGTCCAAAAACATTTATTCAAGGTGAATTGGCTGCTCTAAATTGCCCCTATATACTGTGCATCTGTACAAGTGTGTGTGCCCGGTGATGGATTGGTGCCCTGCCCTGGGTGTAACTGCCAAGAGAACCCTTCTCTCCTGGATGGGCATGAGGAACTCTGTGACCCTGGTCTTTCATTAGGTTTAAGCTGAAAATAATAAGATTAAGTAAACCAGGGCGGCACTGTGGCTTAATGGTTGCCTTTAGCGCTGGGCAATCAGGTTTGAATCCCTTGGGTGGAGTCCGTGCTCATGTGTCCTTGTGGGTTTTCTCCAGGTTCTTGGGTTTCCACAGTCCAAAAACATGGATTCATTGTTAATTGAATGCTCTAAATTGCCCCATTTAGTCTGTGGCTGTGTGAGAGAATGTGCCCAGCAGTGGATTGGCACCTGACCTGGGTGTTTCTGCCCAGCGTCCGAAATGTTCTCCACTGAATGGGCATGAAGGACCCCCCCCTCTCCTCCCGCAACCCCTGTCCCTTGTATACGGCTAGGCGAAAATTAATAAACTCAATTAAGAGAATTGGTCATTGTCTGATGTGCTTTGAATAAGAGGAATTTGTGATTTTTTTTTTATATTATATTTGGATATTAGTTACCATGGTATCTTTATGTCATGTTGTACCCACCTTTGGAGATTCCAGGTCGTGGTCTCCCTCCTCTTCATTTTGGTTCTCGTCAATCTTTTTGAAGGAGTCCACCTGAGAGCTGTGGGGAAAAAAATTAGGCTGTTAGATCTCACCAGCAGGTGGCACTGCTAGCACACATGTTTAAACTAGGTTTCAGTCCATTATTGGAGATAATTTACATTTGGAACATCAGTGCTAAAGATTAGCAACTGACACATACACACTGAATAAGCGTCAGTGTGAACTACGGCATTTCTGCTGGAGATTTTCACGCCTCTCACTCATAACTCGATCAGTCGGGGGGGAATTTTCCACTGCTGCGACCTACATGACTCAGTCTGACACAGAGACCAAAGAACCCAATCAGACCTAATGAAGCCGGATGCTTAACCTCGTCTGGAGAACATGCAAGATTAACTAAAAGGTGCTTACGCCGACCGAGAGGCCGTAGAGACGCCAGCGAGATTATTTCAGGCTTGGCTTTGTTGTGCAACGCACAATGAGAGATTACACTATTTCCAGAAGGTACAGCTGAACCCTGTGGCTGGTTTCCTGATGGGATTACTGGCCTTACTTGAACTGACCCTGGTTCAGTTGGACAAACGCATTCATGAATGAATAATTCACTCTCAATGAGCATCATGCTACCCTCTCAAAGAACAAATATGAGGTTCTATATGTTCGCAATCTATAACCATGCCTGTAACTTACTGTTGACAGATGTGAGGGTTGGAGACCAGCTTCTGAATAAAGTCATTTAAGCCCATCTTCCTTTCTTTAATGAAGGCTGCAATGGAAACACAATTTTCACCGGTTAAAAACTTTCAGGTGATCCAATCATGAGGATCTATGTACATAGTCAAGCAGTATTATAAAACCAAGAGCCAACTTATTATAACAACTTATTTTCTGTTCATACAATTGCGGTTCAGTAGGAAGCTCTTATTTACATTTTCCCATTAAAAATCAGTCTGGTGAGGTTATGGGAATGCCATCCATGTTTCAAATAATATTTTTTTTAGTCTGCATGTTCAGTTAAAATAAATATCAGAGAAAAGAAAGTACTTAAAGAAAGAGCATTGATAAAATGTTTTAGAGTAATAGCATTGCATATTTTACATCAGATTCAGAATGTGCTTTGCCCACAGCTTACATAAAATGCAAATAAAACCTAAATAGTTCAGCTGAAAAAAAAAAAAAAATATTTTATATATATATATATATATATATATATATATATATATATATATATATATATATATATATATATATATATATATATATATATATATATATAAATAATTATTATATGTGTATATATTATATGCAACTTGGTGTATTTTATTATTTGCACATTACATTGAAATTCATATGGATGATGCCCCTATTTCACAAGGTAGGCTACAGAGGGTTGGGAGAACGATCTGACTGAGGCTACAGGAATGCCATGCATGTTTCAGATAGTACATCTTTCTTTCATACGTTCAGATCATCCTTACATAGCTCAGATAAAGATCAGTCATGCAGGGTGTTCAGACAGTCAGTACTTAAAGAAAGTGCACGGAGAATAAAAAAGTTTCTAGGTGTAATGGCACTTCACATTTTAGATCAGAATTAGAATGCCTACAGCTAATAAAAAAGAAAATAAAACAAATATTTTCACTGAAAAAAAAACCCAGATAAAGGAAAAATACATTTTAAAAAAAAATTATAGATTGATAAATAATCTGCTAAAATAAAATAGTGTAGAAAATAGTGTAAACACATTGACTTGTCAGGATCAGAATGCCTACAACTTACAAGAAAAATGGAAATAAATAAAGATAAAGAAAGATAATGGATTTAAAAAAAAAGATTAAAAATAATTAATACATTTTCAAAAACCTGCTGTACCAATATTCACCAAGGTCAAAACAGAGTAAATATAGTGACTTGTTAATATTAGCAACTTGGTGCACTTTGATCATTCCTTGCACGTTCCATTAGAATTCATACTGTTTACATTTACCTACTTTTTTCATGTTATTTTGCATATGCAGTATAGTCTAAGCTTTCTTGTTGTTTTTTAATTTAAACTTTAAATATCTTAATCCGCATTGTTACTGCGACAGATTTATACGTGCCGAATAAAGAAGCTGAATCTATATTTCGGAATGCTTGCCTGCAGTGTTGCCAGTTTTGAGAGTATACACAACGGAATTTGGGGAAAAGGAAGGATTTGAAGATTTTTAAAGGGAAACACTTGAAACACGAACAAACAAACAAAAAAAACCAAACCCACATAGAATATTATATATATATATATATATATATATATATATATATATATATATATATATATATATATATATGCAAAATAAGATATATGCAAATATAAATACAGATTATAGATTAATTATAATTATGTTTAAAAATATTCGTACATACTGGTCTCATTATTGGATCTTATTATAGGTATTATTATTAGATCTACAGGAATATAGAGGTAACGTTATTATTATTATTATGCTTTAGATTTTGTTTCGTTGTAAATTTATGATCTTGGTTGCTATATTATTAGATGTTATTTATTATTAGATGTTATTAGAGGTACATACCGGTGAGCACAGACACGATTCCCCGCATCTTACAGTAAGTCAGGTCGCAGTGCGCCTCGGTTACAGCCATTACAATTTAATCCTGTAGCGGAAAACGATCGAATCCAATAACCGTGTGATCGTGAGAGCGGCGAGATGAAAGCGGAATGCCGGAACCTGCAGTAAAGCCCGCTCCTCTGTCCCGCTGCGTCCTGCTCTGTCGCTTTCTGCCGCGCTGCCTTTATATACCAACCGCGTGGCCCGGGGGGGGCGTGGCTGTGACGTCACGCTCCCACGCACGAGTGTACCGCAACGGGACGCACTTTTTAAAGCACGGGATTCCGTCCTGCAGGCAGCAGCCAGGTTTCCATGGCAACGCTGCGGCTCGTGAATTCATTACAAAAAAGGAAAACAGCGAATGTGCAAAGGAACCATAAACAAAACTATGTTAAGCCCATTCCAATAACATGCAATACAAATCCAGCAGGTTTTATTTGGTCATTATTAAGTTGATTGCTCTTTAATCTTACTATTTTGAGATACTAAGCCTTTATTTGAGTTACCAACGTCATTTTTGAGATACTAACTCATTCTTTTGAGATACCAAGTCATTATTCAGAGATGCTAATTTATTATTTTAAGAAACTAAGTCACACTTCTGGCGGCACCGTGACTTAGTGGTTCGCACGTTCGCCTCTCAGCACTAGGGATTCCCGGTTCGAATCCCCATCTGGGTGGAGTTTCCATGTTCTCCCGTGTCAACGTGAGTTTCCTCCGGGTTCTCCGGTTTCCTCCCACAGTCCAAAAACATGGATCAAGTCAATTGAATTCTCCAAATTGCCCCA
Source organism: Corydoras sp. C115 (assembly GCA_019802505.1). Lineage (NCBI taxonomy): Eukaryota > Metazoa > Chordata > Actinopteri > Siluriformes > Callichthyidae > Corydoras > Corydoras sp. C115. The sequence goes on along the minus strand of JAFMOC010000127.1, from coordinate 1,373,014 downwards.
TATAGAGTGTGTATGCGTGCGTGTCTGTGTGAGTGAGTGTGTGCCCAGCGATAGATTGGCGCCCTGTCCTGGGTGTATCTGCCCAGCGCCCGAAACGTTCTCCCCTGGATGGGCATGGGGAACCTCACCGCGATCCTAATATAGGATAAAGCGGAAGATAATGAATGAATGAATGAAGGAAGGAAGAAACTAAGTAACACTTCTGGCGGCACGGTGGTTTAGTGGTTAGCACGTTCGCCTCTCAGCGCTAGGGATTCCCGGTTCGAATCCCCATCTGGGTGGAGTTTCCATGTTCTCCCCGTGTCCGCGTGGGTTTCCTCCGGGTTCTCCGGTTTCCTCCCACAGTCCAAAAACATGGATCAAGTCAATTGAACTCTCCAAATTGCCCCATATAGAGTGTGTCTGTGTGAGTGAGTGTGTGCCCAGCGATGGATTGGCGCCCTGTCCTGGGTCTATCTGCCCAGCGCCTGAAACGTTCTCCCCTGGATGGGCATGGGGAACCCCACCGCGACCCTAATAGAGGATGAAGCGGGAGATAATGAATGAATGAATGAATGAATGAAGGAAGAAACTAAGTCACACTTCTGGCGGCACGGTGGTTTAGTGGTTAGCACGTTCGCTCTCAGCGCTAGGGATTCCCGGTTCGAATCCCCATCTGGGTGGAGTTTCCATGTTCTCCCCGTGTCCGCGTGGGTTTCCTCCGTGTTCTCCGGTTTCCTCCCACAGTCCAAAATCATGGATCAAGTCAATTGAATACTCCAAATTGCCCCATATAGAGTGTGTATGCGTGCGTGTCTGTGTGAGTGAGTGTGTGCCCAGCAATAGATTGGCCTGTCCTGGGTGTATCTGCCCAGCGCCCGAAATGTTCTCCTCTGGATGGGCATGGGGAACCCCACCGCGACCCTAATATAGGATAAAGCGGGAGATAATGAATGAATGAATGAACTAAGTCACACTTCTGGCGGCACGGTGGCTTAGTGGTTCGCACGTTCGCCTCTCAGCGCTAGGGATTCCCGGTTCGAATCCCCATCTGGGTGGAGTTTCCATGTTCTCCCCGTGTCCGCGTGGGTTTCCTCTGTGTTCTCCGGTTTCCTCCCACAGTCCAAAAACATGGATCAAGTCAATTGAATTCTCCAAATTGCCCCATATAGAGTGTATCTGTGTGAGTGAGTGTGTGCCCAGCGATGGATTGGCGCCCTGTCCTGGGTCTATCTGCCCAGCGCCCGAAACATTCTCCCCTGGATGGGCATGGGGAACCCCACCGCGACCCTAATAGAGGATAAAGCGGGAGATAATGAATGAATGAATGAATGAAGTCACACTTCTGAGATACTAAGTAAATATTTTGCGATACTAAGTCATTATTTTGGGATACTAGATCGTTATTTTAAGATACTTAGTCAATATTTTGAGATGCTTAGTAAATATTTTGAGATAGTAAGTCGTTATTTTGAGATACTAAGTCATAAATTTGACATAATAAATCCTTATTTTTAAGTTTAATATGTTGTAATTACATTTTTGAGAGCTTGGCGTCATGGTGCTATAGGGGTTAACACGTTCGCCTCTCAGCACTGGGAATCCAGGTTCGAATCCCGATCTGAGTTTCCATGTTCTCCCCGTGTCCGCATGGGTTTCCTCTGGGTTCTCCAGTTTCCTCCCACGGTCCAAATCCATGGATTCAAGATGAAGTCAAGGTGAAATCAAGGCAGCTCTAAATTACACCCATATAGAGGGTGTCTGTGTGAGTGTGTGCCCAGCGATAGATTGGCACCCTGTCCTGGGTGTATCTGCCCAGCGCCTGAAACGTTCTCCCCTGGATGGGCATGGGGAACCCAGTAGAGGGTTAAGCAGAGGATAATAAGACAAGGTGAGGTTTTTGAAAGCTTTAGATTGTGAGGCTTCTAAGGGATCTTAGGAGAGGCTACCAAACGCCCTGCTGCATGTCACCCAATCATTAGCAGAGCCTGCAGATGGTGCTTTGTTACCCCTAGTGTCACTATGCTACTGTCACACTGTACCTTCACAGAAAAATGGAATCTGTAAATGGAAGATAATGAAAAGCTTTTATAATCGTTTTGTAAAATTACAATTAACACATTTATATTCAGTGCGGTGGTTTAGAGATTAGCACATTCGCCTCTAAGTACTAGGAATTCGAATCCCAATCTGGGTGGAGTTTCCATGTTCTCGTGTCCATGTGGGTTTCCTCCCTTTCTCCGGTTTCTTCCCACAGTCCAGAAACATGGATTCAAGGTGAATTGAATTCTCCAAATTGCCCCATATAGTGTATGTCTGCGTGAGTGACAGTGTGCCCAGTATTAGATGGGCACCCTTTTCTGGGTGTATCTGCCCAGCGCCCGAAACGTTCTCCCCTGGATGGGCATTGGGAACCACCCACGACCCAAAAAGAGGACAAAGCGGAAGATAATGGATGGATTGACATTTATATTCTTTTTCAACCAACTGCATTATGTAAGATGACTAAAATAAAATATAATTGTTAAGACTCATTTCAAACCTATAGCTAATAAAACAAGTGTGATGGTAATACTTGGCTTTATATTGTCAAATTTGTGTTGATTATCTCATTATGTAATAAATTTCCACCAGTCAATCTATCTTTAGAAATAGGAACAAACTTGTCAGTGATGTGTTTTCAGGTCGCTTGTACTTCTTGCTATCCTTTTGTGTATATAATAATAAATCATTCACGTTATCGCGTCTACATTTATTGTCACACTTTGTGCGGTATAGTGCAACGGTAGAACAGTCAAGTGAGCAGCTGTTGTGGCACAATTACATAACATACAGGGTTAGTAGATCACATCTGTCACTGGCAGAAACCCGATCACCATCTCATAACATCTGCTTATGTAAGCAGGCTTTGGAGCATCGTTGCGACCTTGACTCTAGGAATGAGCTTGAAAAAACATTTTAAAGCAGATTTATTGTGGGATTTGTGTTTCTGGAACTGGATGACTTTGTTACAGAAGAGAACTTTGACGTAATAGACTTGTGTAATAGGATGTCCTCAACTAGATGTCAACTAGATATCATAAGAACTTAAGAGAATAAAAAAGGTAAACCTACTGTAATATATCTTTAACATTCCCGGTTCATCTTCCGCTTAATCCTCAACTAGGGTCGCGAGGAGGTTCCCCATGCCCATCCAGGGGAGAACGCTGGGCAGATACACCCAGGACAGGGCGCCAATCTATCACTGGGTGCATTTACTTACACAGACACACACACAAACATGGGGCAATTTAGAGCATTCAATCCATGCTGAATCCATGTTTTTGGACTGTGGGAGGAAAGTGGAGAACCCAGGGCAGAACGTTCGGGCACTGGGCAGATACACCCAGGACAGGGCGCCAATCTATCACTAGTCACACACTCACACAGACAGACACACAAACACACTCTATATGGGGTAATTTGGAGAATTCAATTGACCTTGATCCATGTTTTGGACATGGAAACTCCACCCAGATTGGGATTCGAACCGGGAATCCCCAGCGCTGAGAGGTGAACATGCTAACCACTGTTAGCCACTGTGCCGCCCCAACCCGTCCCGCTCTCAAAAATTAAATATCTAATTGTTTTTTTGTCATTTTTCTGTAGCATGGGTTAGAGTTCAAGCTCAAGTAATTTATTTATAGAGTGCTTTTTACAATTGCACATTGTCACAAAGCAGCTTTACAGAGTTATAAGCCTTTAAACCTCCAAAGAGCAAGCCGAAGAGACAGTGGCAAGAAAAAACTCCCTGTTATGTTACATTTACATTTATTACATTTAGTCATTTAGCAGACGCTTTTATCCAAAGCGACTTACAAATGAGAACATCACAAGTCAGAAGTTATGGAGAAAACCAACTACTGTATACTGTAAATTCACCAAACCTGATTGTTATTTGATGCTGCGCCCCCCCCCCTTTTTTTAAAAAAAGGTATTTGTTAAAGAGATGCGTCTTCAGTAGTTTCTTAAAACTGCTTAGTGACTCTGCCATACGGACAGAGTTGGGAAGAACGTTCCACCATTTTGCAGTGGTGAACGCCACAGAGTGAGAATTAGCTCCTCGGTGAGGTGGAATCGCCAGGTGGCAATCATCACTGGAGCGAAGTGAACGAGTCAGAGTGTATTATGAAAAGATAGAGTGAAGGATCGAAACCATTCAAGTGTCGCATCAGAAAAGCCTAATTCAGATAGAGTGGACAGTAGAATCTGATGATTTACTGTATCAGTTATGTTGTTATCTTAAGGAAGAAACCTTGTGAGGACCAAGACTCAGTGGGGGACTAATCCTCCTTGAGCGGCCAGGCAGCATCAACAGTGTAGGACACTAATGTACAGATTGTGTGACGATCGGGTGACCTGTATTTAACAATTGGAAAATTCTATAAGTCCATTGAGGGCGTCCTGTAATCATCACGATTCAGCAGAACCATGGATGAACACTAGTTGCTAATAGACTGGGGTGGACTGTAGCTGCACAGTTCCTTTATTCTAAGTTGGAACCATCTTTATAGCATAACACTACATACTATTCTCTCCAAACTATTACGTCCAGTTTACCTAGCATGTTTTGGAAACGTTACTTAGAAACGGAAATGTGGCTTTCTGCTCTGACAGTTTTTTTCAGCTGAGGTTTACAGAACATTCTGGGGACTTACCACCAAAACGAACCGAAACTCCCCCTCCCATAAACAGTGATGTATAAATCGAAAAATCAAATTCACCTAATTTTCATATAGGAATATGCTTTTTTTCTCGAGTTAGACAAATACACAGACAAGTTAACACGCTGCACAAAAAAACATGCATACCCTGAAGGAATTTTTGGTAGCTTTTGTATATTTGTTGTTACAATGCACTTTGATATACAAGATTCAAGATTCAAAGCTTTTATTGTCATATACACAGTAAAGAAACGTTTCCCTGTGCAATGAAATTCTTACTTTGCCGTCCGCCCTGGATGAGTAAGAAAAGTAAATATAATAATGAAAAATATAAATAGAAAAAAAAACACACACTATATGTACATAGTCTTTTGAGGAAGAATTTTTTTTTTTAATTGTTGTAAAAACAAAGTTGCATTATATTGCAGTACTCAGGTGTAGGGTTAGTGCAAAAATTGCTTGTGAGGTCTGTGAGGTGGTCATCAGCTATATTATTATATTATATTCTCATCTCATCACGTTATGGTCCGCTTAATCCTTCACTAAGGTTGCAAGGTTCTCAATGCCCATACAGGAGAGAACATTTTGTTTGCTACATCCAGGACAGGGCGGCAATTAATCACTAGGAACTCATACACACACACACACACACACACACACACACAGCACTGAGAGACGAATCTTATACCAAACACTTATAGAATATCCATCCATCATCTTCCGCTTGATCCAGTGCGAGACATGCTTACACACGCACACACACACTCATACACACACACTAGGGTGACCAGATTCCAATTCACTAGATGTGGGACAAAGACTACCGGTATGTTTGTGTTGGACAATGTGGGACACCAATGCACTGATTACACTGATTACACCAATGCACCAATGCACTAACACGCGTTATTGAAGCGCTACATGTGACGTAACGAATCGATAATGGAAATTCATTATCGATACTTTGGATAATCGATTTTTATCGATTTTATCGATTCGTTGTTGCAGCCCTAATATATATATAAAAACATGCGTCCGCGTTCCCGATTGGTTGACATTCAAACAGCCCGCCTCTCCCCTGATAACAGACAACACCACCATCCAATGTTGGATTATAAAACACGCTTGAAAAACTGGAGTCTGACTTTCATTAACAATGCGGGACAACGTCTCAATTTGCGGGACGCGTGAAAAGTAACGAAATCGCTTGACTGTCCCGAACAAAGCATGACATCTTGTCACCCTAACACACACAGACACACAGACACACACAAACAAACTGTATAAGGTATAGGGGCAATTTAGAGCAACCAATTCACTCCACCAATCTAGGTGGAGATTCCATGTTCTCCCCGTGTCTCTGAGTGGGTTTCCTCCAGGTTCTCCGGTTTTCTCCCACAGTCCAAAAACATGGATTCAAGGTCAACTAAATGCTCCCCATTGCCCCATATGTGTGTCTGTGTGAGTTTGTGAGATTGGCATGTTGTCCTGGGTGTATCTGCCCAGCGCAAACGTTCTCCCCTGGATTCCCCCCCCACAACCTTAGGAAAGGATTAAGCAGAAGATAATGAATGAATGAATGACTGAATGAATGAATTCTGTTTTTCAGGCATCATGGTGGCAGCACGTAATAAAGTCCTGGGTTTGTTCCACAACAACGATGGACAGGATCCTTTCTGTGTGGAATTAGAACGTTCTCTCTACATCCGAGTCCATTGACATGCCAATAAATAAATGGCATCGCTTCTAGATGTGAATGTGCTTGTTTTAGTGTCTGCCCTGCGACAAACTGTGATCTGTCCAAGGTCTTTATCTGCCTTTTGTCCTTTGAGTACCACGGTATGCTCCAGAATTTCCTGTAACCGTGATCAGGATAAGAGGTTAAGTGGTGCTTTGGTACGATGGCATAATGAATCGCCATTAAAGTTCACAGCGTTGAGAAGAAACATAATCTGGTGATGGAAAAAAGGTAATTCCCCTGCCTTTATTCTCTCTTGTACTTTGGGCTTTTCATGGAGTTCAGATAACCATGTGTGCCTTGTCTCCAACTCCATTGGAACACCCAACTCCAGTTACACCCCTGTATCTCCTGTCATGTTTATTTATAGCAGGCTGAAGTCTCATTATGCTACTGTATGCCATATTTGCCAAGCAGACAGATGGCATAGAGTTTTCTTCCGTCATTTGCCGTAGTACCCTGTTGAGTGAATCTGGTGTGCTGCTCTCACTCTGTTACCATGGACATGGTTATGTCAATAGTGTGTGTGTGTGTGTGTGTGTGTGTGAGAGAGAGGGAGAGATAGGTTTTTTTTTTTTTTTGCACAACAGGAAGACAGTCACTAGGTCAGGTTCCCTTCAGTCACGCTCTAAGAAGGCTGATAGGCAAGAATGAGTCAGTCAACCCCCAGTACACCTGATAACAGAGCTGCACTCTGATCCACAGTGCAGCTGCAGTTTCAGAGTTGAAAGATTGAGAATCGAACCCGGAATCCCCAGCGCTGAGAGAAGAACGTGGTAACCACTAAGCCACCGAAAAACAGAGTTTATTCATTCATTTATTATCTTCTGCTTAATCCTCTACTAGGGTCGAGGGGGTGCACATCCAGGGGAGAAGGTCTTAGGTGCTGGGCATATACACTCAGGACACCCAGATTGGGAATTGAAATTGGAATCCCCATCACTGAGAGGAGAACATTCTAACCACTAAGCCTGATCTCGTTTAATTAAATATGGTGTCCCACCGTGCCACACTGATAAAACAGAGTTTCCTGATAGTTGGACCCAAGGACAAAAATTAACAAAGCTTCTAACACTATGTTAAACCTTGATAACTCTTTAATTAGACGAAAAACAGAATTTATCTATTATCATCCCCTCATCCCCTATCATCTTCTACAAGGGTCGGGGGGGGGGGGGGCATCATCCAGGGGAGAACGTTTCGGGTGCTGGGCAGATACACCCAGGACAGGGCGCCAATCTATCACTGCACTCACTCACACACTACTCACTTACACAAACACACTCTATATGGGGCAATTTAGAGCATTCAATTTATCTTGATCCATGATTTTGGCCTGCGGAAGGAAACCAGAGAACTTGAAGGAAATCCACGTGGACACGTGGAGAACATGGAAACTCCACCCAGATTGGGATTTCAACCTGGAACCCCTGCACTGAGAGAAGAACGTGCTAACCCCTAAACCACTGTGTGGCTCGTCACATAACATGCTCAACTCAAAAGGTTTTCCTAACATATCATAACAGAAAAACCTAATATTGTGAAATACTGGAAAAGACACTGTGTAACATAAGTTTGAGTAAAAATGCTAAAACAGAAACTAGTACAGTTTTTAAAAAATGTTTTTTTTAAAAAGACCACTGAATAGTGAATATTTTTCCTCATATAAAATCAATTCATTAATCCATTAATTCATTGATACTTTTACATTCATATATACATTTTAAATTAACAACATTTGTTAGGTGGCAGGGGCGGCACGTGGCTTAGTGGTTAGCACGTTCTCCTCTCAGCGCTAGGGTTTCTTGGTTCGAATACCAATCTGGGTGGAGTTTCCATGTTCTCCCGGTGTCCGCGTGGGTTTCCTCCAGGTTCTTCGGTTTCCTCCCACAGTTCAAAAACATAGATCAAGTCAATTGAGTTCTCCAAAATGCCCCATATAGAGTGTGTTTGTGTGAGTGAGTGAGTGTGTGCCCAGTGATAGATTGGCACCCTGTCCTGGGTGTATCTGCCCAGCGCCTGAAACGTTCTCCCCTGGATGGGCATGGGGAACCCCCCCGCGACCTTATAGAGGATAAAGCAGTAGATAATGGATGGATGGATGTTAGGTGGCATAAACATGTATGCAAAATATCATGGAGATTGGGTGATAAGTGAATGAAATTAAAAGTCAAAGATTTGCACATGACAGAGTGACAGACAGAAAGCGTGGGGTGAGAAAAGGTCAGTACAGTACAGCACAGGTTGTATTTGCCTGGAATTGATAATTAGGACGGGCGGCACAGTGGCTTAGTGGTTAACACGTTCTCCCGGTTCGAATCCCAATCTGAATGGAGTTTCCAGGTTCTCCTCATGTGCACGTGGGCTCCAAATTGCCCCATATAGAATGGGTTTGTATGCATGTGTGTGTGAGTGAGTGTGCCCAGTCATAGATTGGTGTCCTGTCCTGGGTGTGTCTGCCCAGCGCCCGAGACGATCTTCCCTGGATGGGCATGGGGAACCCCCCCACGACCATAATAGAGGATAAAGCGGAAGAAAATGGATGGATGGATGAAAATTAGGACAAATCCGAAAGACCAACGCGAAATGTGCTTCTGCATAAAACCGGCTAAGTCCAGATACAGACCAGAAACTGACATTATACTAAACAAACTGATCCACAAAGCAGAATTAGACTAAACAAACGAACCCAATAATGAGCAGCCAAGTGAAGAGCTAACGCAGAAGCTCATTAACTTATGAAAAACAGGATAATATTAGATTTCCAAACAGTTATATAATGCAGACGTAAAAGGGTTACATGTTATATATGCCTCATCTCACCTATGGTTTTGAATAGTATTGCTTCATTTCTTTAATATTTAATTTGTTCTTTAATATATTCTTTAATAATGCCCACATTATACTGACTTACAAACAACTTTTACACTGATGGTACAACATTATGTACTGACATTAAAAAAATAATATTATTATAATATATTTGAAATCTAAGGGTTCAGAATTCGGATTCAGAATTCAGGTCCACTGAAGTTACCACTGTGGGTCCTTGAGCCAGACCCTTAACCCTCATTGCTCCAGGGGCCATGTACTGACCTGTGTTCTGGTTGGAATCCAAATCTGGGTGCAGTTTCCATGTTCTCCCCATGTCCATATGGGTTTTCTCCAGGTTTTCAGTTTGCTCCCATGGTCAAAAAACATGGATTAAAGATGAATTACCCCTATCTAAATTGCCCCTATAAAGTGTGTGTGTGTCTGTGTGAGTGAGTGTGGCCGGCAATGAATTGGTGCCCTGTTTAGGATGTATCTGCCCAGCACCAAAACCTTCTGTCCTGCATGGGTATGGGCACCCCCCTCTACTAGTCCCTAGTATATCCATCCATCCATCCATTATCTTCTGCTTTATCCTCTATTAGGGTCGTGGGGGGGTTCCCCATACCCATCCAGGGGAGAACGTTTCTGGGTGCTGGGCAGATATACCCAGGACAGGGTGCCAATCTATCACCGGGCACACACTCACTCTCACAGACACACTCTATATGGGGCAATTTGGAGAATTTAAATGACTCCATGTTTTTGGACTATGGGAGGAAACCGGAGAACCCGGAGGGCATGAGGAGAACATGGAAACTCCACCCAGATTGGGATTCGAACCGGGAATCCCTAGCGCTGTGAGGCGAACATGCTAACCACTAAGCCCTTCCTAGTATAGGATTAAATATTAAAAGATTTTCAAATGCATTTATTACTTTTTTTTTAAATTGGAAAACAAATCTATAACAGCAAATATTCATTCATTCATTCATTATCTCCCGCTTTATCCTCTATTAGGGTCGCGGTGGGGTTCCCCATGCCCATCCAGTGGAGAACATCTCAGGCGCTGGGCAGATAGACCCAGGACAGGGCGCCAATCCATCGCTGGGCACACACTCACTCATACAGACACACTCTATATGGGGCAATTTTGAGAATTCAATTAACTTGATCCATGTTTTTGGACTGTGGGAGGAAACCGGAGAACCCGGAGGAAACCCACGCAGACACGGGGAGAACATGGAAACTCCACCCAGATGGGGATTCGAACCGGGAATCCCTAGCGCTGAGAGGCGAACGTGCTAACCACTAAGCCACCGTGCCAACAGCAAATATAATTTTGTATATTATTGTCATTGTCACTATGGTAGTAGCATCAGGATAGGAACTTTTCTGGATAGGACGTACCCCAAACGCCAGGATACATGATGTGACCCTAAGTTTCCAACTTGGAAAATAAAAACATACAACCTGAAAAAATACAAACACTCCAAACCATCTTACCTACAAAGGACTTTTTGCCAGTCTTCATGTCAAGCCTCCTGAGATGTTATCCTTTTTTGATTAAACACCGGGCTTTCCTTTTGTTCTCCTTACAGCTGCATCTTCAGTCACTATTTGCTTCGATACAAATAAGGGACCGTGGTTATCGCCTCTCGCTGTTCGTTTTCGCCTTTGTCTCTGGGTTGTGACGCACCTGTCTTCACCTCTTGCATGTTTCTCAGGTGTAACAATGAAACAAAGCACCTGGTGTCAGGTAACTGGTCTCACGGGCATTCTGGGCAGCCCCTGGAGAAACTGGCATCTAGGTTACAACGCATTGCACACTCTGGGTTTTGAATTTCACCCTCTGATGGGACCAGCGGCTGGTGGTACATTTCCTTCGTGTTCTTTCTTCCACTATACGGAGAGCCACTGCTTGCCTTCTGAGAGCTCTTTTGGTGCAGCATTTCCGGAGCAGGCAAATGATGTGAGCACACCTGCTGTCCAGAGTGGAGCAGGAACACAAATGACATTATAGAACATTGGTAGGACATCTGGGACAGTTTACCACACAGTATAAGTAATGTCTATAGGTCAGATTCAAAATGATGAAGTCACACATGTATGGCAGCTTACATACAAATCAACAAGACAGCACACATATATACAGACTATATAAACCGAAATGACTGTGGAAATTATGATACAATCAGGTAAAGATTAAAGAATAAAAAAAATAAAAAAGAACCTGAGGAGCTAGAGCTAGAGAAAATAGGGGAAATCTGACTATATATATATTCCCGGTTCAAATCTCGGTTTCCTCCGGGTTCTCCGGTTTCCTCCCATAGGACCACGGACCCAATTGAATTCTCCAAATTGCCCCATATATAGTGTATTTGTCTGTGTGAGTGAGTGTGTCCAGCGATATATTGGCGCCCTGTCCTGGTATATATGTAAAATATACCATGTATGTGTGTTATTATTTAAAGGTAATTACAGAATAAATAGATATTTAAACAAATGAAGTTGTGTATATTCATTCATTCATTCATTCATTCATTCATTCATTCATTATCTTCCACTTAATACCCATGCCCATCCATGGGAGAACATTTTGTGCTCTGGGCAGATACACCCAGGACAGAACGCCAATCTATCACTGGGCCCACTCACTCACACAAACACATACTGTGGGAGGAAAACACAGAACCGGGATCCCCATCAGTTAGAGGCATGTTTACATTAGAATGGACTGTAAGGACTGTACTTTAAGGACTATTAAATTCAAATTTACGAGCTCTGAGTAATAGAATAGTATTAGAACTCGTGCTGTGTATATATACAGATACAGCAAGGACAGGATGCTGATCTATTGCTGGGCACACTCATACTGTACATGGGGCAATTTAGAGCATTCAATTGACTTTGAATCAATGGTTTTGGACTGTGGGAGGAAACTGGAGAATTCAGAGGAAATCAATGCAGACATGGGGAGAACATGGAAACTCCAGATTGGGATTCGAACCAGTGCTGCAAAGCGAACGTGCTAAACACTAAGCCACCACCGAGCTGCCGGGTTTGAACTCAACTTCATTGACCCAGGCATTGAAACAGCTTGTTGTTTCTTTCCCTTACCCTCTGCCTACAGAATTGAAAATAAATCATGTAGATAATTTGCATGTCTTCCCTTCACCTGATCTGAATTCATTTAGCCATGCTTTCATGCCACACCTATCAAAGTCATGCTAATAAGTAGAAAATTGTTATAATAATACATTCTATGAGAACCACACATTCTCATTTTAGTCATTGATGGACTGTGACCCACCCAAGGTGTTTCTCTTGGACTGAACTTTCTTCCAGTGGGAGCTGGGGTAGGTCCTTTCATCCCCTCTGATGATGGGCTTAGCAAATGAATGTCTTATTTTTTAGTTAATGAAACCTTTTATAACTTTCATTATTCAGTCATTAGCTTCCACTTAATCCTCTACTAGAGACCTGGGGGGGGGGGGTCCCCATGCCCTTCCAGCGGAGAACATTTCAACCGTTGGGTAGATACACCCAGCACACTGCACCAATTTATCACTGGATACACTCACTCACTCACACACACACAGATACACATGTATACACATCTATATGGGGCAATTTAGAGCATTCAATTTAGCTTGAATCCATGTTTTTGGACTGTAGGAGGGTTGCAAGGGGGGTTCCCATATACATCCAGCAAAGAACATTTTGGGCACTGGGCAGATATACCCAGGACAGGGCACCAATCTGTCAGAGGACACACTCACAAACACACACACACACACACACACACACACACACACACACACACACACACAAACACACTATAAGAGGTAATTTAGAGAATTCAATTGACCTTGAATCCGTGTTTTTGGACCGGGGGAGGAAACTGGAGAACCCGGAGGAAACTCATGCAGACATATGGAGAACATGGAAACTCCACTCAGATTGGAATTCAAACCTGGATCCCAAGTGCTGAGAGGAGAACATGCTAACCACTAAGCCACCGTGCCACCCTCGGCAGTGTTATGAAGTGCCATAATTCAAGGATTCAAGGAGACTTTATTGTCATTTACAGTAAGTAACATGTGGTACAGGAAATGTAAATCAAATTCCGTTTCATGGACCCAGTTAAGGGCGGCATGGTGGCTTAGTGGTTAGCATGTTCGCCTCTCAGCGCTATACAATCCAGCAAGTAGCATGAAGAGAACTTGGTTTTAGTACAGACTTTGGCTTAAGGACAAAAAAAAAGCAAACACCGAGCCCCCCGAAAGAGCAAACACAGAGAAAACTCCGTCAGACTCAGAGTCCCCCACTGAGTCTTGGTCCTCACAAGGTTTCTTCCTTAAGATAATGACATAACAGGAAGTTTTTTCTTGCCACTGTCGCTTCGGCTTGCTCTTTGGGGGTTTAAAGGCTTTTCATTCTGTAAAGCTGCTTTGTGACGATGTACTATTATAAAAAGCTCTATATAAATAAATTACTTGAACTTGAACATAGCATACAACACAAATGAACAACAATCCCTGCGACTCGCATTTCCCCAAAAGGAACATAAACATTAATAAAAGCATAGAACATAAAACACATAGAACCCAGCTACAAGTGAACCTGGAGGAAACTCATGAGGACACGGGGAGAACATGGAAACTCCAACCAGATTGGGATTCGAACCTGGAATCCCTAGCGCTGAGAGGAGAACATGCTAACCACTAAGCCACCATGCCGCCTGTCATTTTGGTTTTTATGTAAATTAAAAAAGTAGAAGGGAAACTGATGGAATTTTTAGTAAACAAAGCAGCCGGCCTGAACCACTGTGTCAGTTCAGCTGGCTTTTCCATTAACAATGATTCAGCACATTAGTGCTATTTCATTTCTTTATTTGCATAGCAGGCAGAAAAAAAATGCTTTGCCTATTCTATTTTCGGCTCACAGAAGCCGAGGCGAACAGCTGGAGCTCTGTATCTATTGACTGAATGCCAGTGGAATTATCTGAATTTGTGTCATACGTTCTACTCTTAAGTGTGATAGAGCATATGATCTTTTTCAATTGTCAACATTTAAAGTCAACACCTGCAAGAAATGCTCAACAAAACCACCTTATGCCAATATTTAATATTATTTTTATATTTACATTTTTATATACACTGCTGTATTTAATTGTTTTAAATAAAATTTTATTATTATTATTTCTTTTTTTTCTCTAACGTAATATTTAAATCAAATTTTTTTTAATTCTACCACTTAGGGTAAACTGGGTCCATCCATTATCTTCCTTTTTATCCTCTATTAGGGTCGTGCGGGGGGGTGCTGGGCAGATACACCCAGGACAGGGCGCCAATCTATTGCCTGGTACACACTCACTCACACAAACACACTCTATATGGGGCAATTTGGAGAACTCAATTGACCACGATCCATATTTTTGCACTGTGGGAGGAAACCGGAGAACCCGGAGGAAACCCACGCGGACACGGGGAGAACATGGAAACTCCACCCAGATTGGGATTCGGACCGGGAACCCGTAGCGCTGAGAGGTAAACGTGCTAACCACTAAGCCACCATGCCGCCCTTAACTGGGTCCATGAAAAGGAATTTGATTTACATTTCATGTACCACATGTTACTTAAATGACAATAAAGTCTCCTTGAATCCTTGAATTATGGCACTTCATAACACTGCCGAGGTTTCTTTAATACATCTGCTGACGGAATTAAATATTTAAACTACTTATTTCGAGCTCTCATTGACGTCATATAGGCCCACATCATGATTTATTTAATGTTTGATCGTTCTTTAAAAGCAGGTCACTATGGGAGAACATGGTCAGACAAAATATACAATGTATGACTCTCCTGTGATGTAGTTTGTGCTCAATTTTTTACATTTTTATGAACTTTTTTAATATTTTAAACATCCATTCTTCATAGTTCTGTAAATGTACTTGGTATAAAATAAATAGACTATTTTATACTTTTATACTATTTTAAATTTTTTGTGTACAGTGTAGAATACAAATGAAAAATAAATTATAGAATATTACACGTTCATTCAATCATCCATTATCTTCCGCTTTATCCTCTATTAGGGTCACGGGGGGTTCCCCATGCCCATCCTGTGGAGAACGTTTCGGGCGCTGGGCAGATACACCCAGGACAGGGCACCAATCTATTGCTGGGCACACACTCACACACAAGCACACTCTATATGTGGCAAATTTGGTGAATTCAATTGACCTTCATCCATGTTTTTGGACTGTGGGAGGAAACTGGAGAACCCAGTGGAAACTCACGCGGACACGGGGAGAACATGGAAACTCCACCCAGATTGGGATTCGAACCAGGAGGAGAACGTGCTAACTGCTAAGCCACCGTGCGACCCTACACATTCATTCAAATCTTACATATCTTCCGCTTTATCCTCTACTAGGGTCGCGGGGGGTTCCCCATGTCCATCCAGGGGAGAACATTTCAGGCCCTGGGTAGATACACCCAGGACTGTGGGAGAAACCGGATGACACGTGGAAAGTCCACCCAGATTGGGGTTGCCAAAGCCAATCCTTTGGAGAGATGGAAACATTTAATTCTGTATCATCAATTCATCGTTTGCCACGTGTCTGAACTGTAAGGAGGAATCTTACACTGACATGAGGAGAACTCTGTGCTGTAAAGGATCTTCTTGTTGTGAGTCGTGAGAACCAACCACTGCACACTGCACTGCCCTAAAAATAGTTATGTAATGTGTACACTGGGAAACGGACATGCTTTGATGTTTGTTGGTCTGTATCTGACCTTTCAGTTATGTATTCACACTGAGGGTTTCATCTCTGCTCATTATCTTCATACCGAGGAGTGGACACAAATGAGGACAGGAACATTTACACAGTACTTTAAACACGGTACAAAACATGTGCTGGCTGATCTTAATGCCAAACATTCTGCGTCCTGAATCTCTTCAGCGGCATGTGATGTCCCATATCATTGGGAAAAATAGTCTCAATATATATATATATATATATATATATATCTGTACAAGGGCACAGTGGCTTAGTGATTAGCATGTTCGCCTCTCAGCACTAGGGATTCTCGGTTCGAATCCCCATCTGGGTGGAGTTTCCATGTTCTCCCCGTGTCCATGTGAGTTTCCTCGGGGTTTTCCAATTTCCTCCCACAGTCCAAAAACATGGATCAAGTCAATTGAATTCTCCAAATTACCCCATATAGAGTGTGTCTGTGTGAGTGAGTGTGTGCACAGCGATAGATTGGCGCCCTGTCCTGGGTGTATCTGCCCGGAGCCTGAAACATTCTCCCCTAGATGGGCATGGGGAACACCCCCACGACCCTATTATAGGATAAAGTGGAAGATAATGGATGGATGTATATCTGTACATTAGTGTCCTACACTGTTGATGCTGCCTGGCCGCTCAAGGAGGATGAGTCCCCCACTGAGTCTTGGTCCTCACAAGGTTTCTTCCTTAAAATAACAACATAACAGGGAGGTTTTTCTTGCCACTGTCACTTCGGCTTGCTCTTTGTGGGTTTAAAGGCTTATAACACTGTTAAGCAGCTTTGTGACAATGTACTATTAAAAAAAACGCTATATAAATAAATTACCGGGGGCAATTTAGATATTTACAGTAGGTAGGCACAATTTATAGCAGCCAATGTACCTTGAATCCATGTTTTTAGTTGGTAAGATGAAACCGGAGAACGCAGAGAACACCCACACGGACAAGGGAAGAACATGGAAACCATGCAGATCATGTTTGATTGGAATCCCAGCACTGAGAAGAGAACTTGCTAACCACTTCTGAAATAAATATAAAGAAATTAAAATGTGATGGCAGCAAAAATAATCTATGGTCCGTCCATGATAGTATTGTCTTTCTTCGTAAGAAAGAAAATTATTTTTATAAGATCATATATTATTCTGGGCGGCACGCTGGCTTAGTGGTTAGCACGTTCACCTCTCAGAAGATCTCAGGAGATTCCGGTTTGAATCCTGCTGTTGTGTCCTTCGGGTTCTCTGCTTTCCTCCCACAGTCCAAAATCATGAACACAAGGTCATTTGAATGCTCTAAATTGCCCCATATAGTGTGTCTTTGTGCCCCATTTAGGTGTTGCTAATTTCCTGGAGGTGTCGTCTGCTTTTTAACTATGGCTGTGCCGAAACACTGCAGCTATGATGATTACTGGATGGAACCTGGATTTTTATTGGACTGGCAGTCCTGCAGGATGCCCTCAATGGACTTATAGAGTTTTTTTAATTGTTAAATATGGGTCACCTGATCATCACACAATCTGTACATTAGTGTCCTACACTGTTGATGCTGCAGTGGAGGATGAGTAAACCACTGAGCCTTGGTCCTCTCAAGGTTTCTTCCTTAAAATAACAACATAACAGGGAGGTTTTTCTTGCCGCTGTCGCTTCGGCTTGCTCTTTGGGGGTTTAAAGGCTTATAACACTGTAAAGTTGCTTTGTGACAATGTACTAGTATAAAAGGTGCTCTATGAATATATTACATGAACTTGAACTTGAACTATATGGGGCAATTTAGAGCACTCAATTTACCTTGGACAGGTATTCAAACCTGGATCTCCAGTGCTGTGAGGCAATTGTTCTAATGGCTAAGCCACCATGCCACTCATAGAGGTAATTCAGTTAGAAATCATTTAGAGCAGCCGATTCACCTTGAACCTGAAGAAAACCCACACAGACATGTGGAGAACATGGAAACTCCACCCAGATTGGGATTGGAACGTGGATCCCCGGTGGTGAGAGGAGAACATGCTAGCCATTAAGTACTGTGAGTGAGTTTGCCCAGTTATAGATTGGTACCCTGTCCTGCCCAGCACTTGAAACATTCCCCCCCGCGACCCTAGTAAAGGATAAAGTGAAGGCTAACTTTGTAATTATCATAATTTGTGGTGGTCTGTGTGATCAACAGTGCAGTTTTAGTGCCTAAATCTCAGCTTTGTCACCGTAATTACAAAAAAAACAATGTACTTGGTAAACTGACAGGTTCATATTATTAGATATTGCATTTAGATAGATATTACACAGGGGAGAACATTTCGGGCGCTGGGCAGATACACCCAGGACAGGACGCCAATCTATCACTGGGCACACACTCACACACACAGACACACTTTATATGGTGGAATTTGGAGAACTCAATTGACCTTGATCCATGTTTTTGGACTGTGGGAGGAAACCGGAGAACCCTGAGGAAACCCATGCGGACACGGGGAGAACATGGAAACTCCACCCAGAATGGGATTCAAACCAGGAATCCCTAGTGCTGAGAGTAGAACATGCTAAGCATTAAACCACCGTGCCGCCCTATTCCAATTTAAAAATACAAAATATAAAAACCAAAAATGTAAAATGCTGAACACTATCCGTCCTCCTTATTCAAATATGGCTCTATCTTTACTGGAACACTGTCTTGAAACAAGGAAGCGTATTTTCTTGTATTCAAATTTGTTTCGTGGGCAGAAAGAAGTGTTCAAAAGATGCATTAGTTGTTGCAGTGAAGCATGAGCAAGAATGTGAGAGGAGAGAAAGAGAGCAAGAGTGCGAAAGAAAGAGAGAGGGAGGGGGCGGGGAATGAGAGAGATCTGGAGAGATCTGGCACCTGGATGTGGAGCTGTAACAGCCGCAGCACTGTGCCATCTTAACTGCCCCAGGAGATAATCGTTATCGTCTTATAGACGACTATGAGGTGTAGAGAAGTAAAGTTTAATGCAGTGCCAAACCTGTTGCCACGCTCTGTCTGTGATGGGGCATCGGGCGAAGCTTCTAAAGGCAGATGTGAGAGTGAGGAGAGTTTGAAACCTTTGTGGGCAAAATCAGCAGTATGACGTTCTATTAAAGAACATTTTACAAAGTTGGCAGCTCTGGTTTTTCTAACACGAAGGACAATTCCTTGCCTAAAATTAATTCATTCATTACCTTACATTTAGGGCGGCATGGAGGCTGAGTGGTTAGCATGTTTTCCTCTCAGCACTAGGGATTCCCGGTTCGAATCCCAATCTGGGTGGAGTTTCCATGTTCTCCCCGTGTCTGCGTTGGTTTTCTCTGGGTTCTCCGGTTTCCTCCCACAGTCCAAAAACATGGATGAAGGTCAATTGTATTCTCCAAATTGCCCCATATAGAGTGTGTCTGTGTGAGTGAGTGTGCCCAGTGATTGATTGGCGCCCTGTCCTGGGTGTATCTGCCCAGTGCCCGAAACGTTCTCCCCTGGATGGGCATGGGGAACCCCACCGTGACCCTAATAGAGGATAAAGTGGAAGATAATGGATGGATGGAAATTTGGTCATTTAGCAGATGGTTTTATCTAAAGCGACTCACAAGTATTCCAACTTGGTTGGGATTAGAACACAGGGTTGGTACCACATCCCTGGAGCAATGAGGGTTAAAGGGCCTTGCTCAACGACCCATCATTGGACCTGGGATTTGAGCCCACAATCTTCAGGTTGATAGTCCAACACCCCAACCACTAAACTACCACACCCTCTGCTTAACCCTCTACTAGGGTCGGGGGGGGGGGGGGGGGGGGTTCCTCATGCCCATCCAGCGAAGAACCTTTTAGGTCCTGGGCAGATACACTCAGGACAGGGTGCCAATCTATCGCTTGACACACTCACTAACTCACTCACACACAAACACACATTGTATCGGGCAATATTAAATATTTAGAGCATTCAATTTACCTTGAATACATGTTTATGGTAAAGTGATGAAGTGATTTATTTTGCCCACAGTGCTTACGCACAAAGAATTAGTCCTCCACATTCAACCCATCAGTGCAGTTTTCCAATTGTTAAATACAGGTCACCTGATCATCACACAATCTGTACATTAGTGTCCTACACTGTTGATGCTGCCCGGCCGCTCAAGGAGGATGAGTCCCCCACTGAGTCTTGGTCCTCACAAGGTTTCTTCCTTAAGATAACAACATAACAGGGAGGTTTTTCTTGCCACTGTTTCTTCAGCTTGTTCTTTGGGGGTTTAAAGGCTTATAACACTGTAAAGCTGCTTTGTGACAATATACTATTATAAAAAGTGCTCTATAAATAAATTAAACACACACAGATACACACACTGGTAAAATGAGAACACGTGTCTGGAGCGGTGGGCAGCCTTGTACACGGTGCCGTAGAGCAACAGAGGTTAGGTGCCTTGCTTAAGGGCATTGTGTCAATCAAACTCTGGTTATTAGTTAATTACTGTGCTTTATTTACTTTTTCTTGTTTGTTTCTTTTGATATGTTGCCAATTTCCCGGAGGTGTCGTCAGCTCTTCCTCCATGGTTCTGCTGAAGTACTGTGGCTACGACAATTACTGAATAGAACCTGTAATTTGGACTGGCAGTCCTGCAGAACGCCCTCAATGAACTTATTTTAAGTTTTGTACAAAATGAACAATATAAGTTTTCCAATTGATAAATATAGGTCACATGATCATCACACAATCTGTACATTAATATCCTACACTGTTGATGCTGCCCAGCCGCTCAAGGTGGATGAGTCCCCCACTGAGTCTTGGTCCTCACAAGGTTTCCTCCTTAAAATAACAACATAACAGGGAGTTTTTTTCTTGCCACTGTCTCTTCGGCTTGCTCTTTGTGGGTTTAAAGGCTTATAACTATGTAAAGCTGCTTTGTGACAATTTACTATTGTAAAAAACACTCTATAAATAAATTATTTGAACTTGAACTTTATTGGATTGGGAATCAACCCAGGGACCTTTAGGTCGCAAGGCTGGTTCCTTAAAAGCAAGCCTCCTACTGTCCCCATGCTTTGCATCATTAATCTATTCATTGATTCGTTGTCTTACTCTTAATCCTCTAGGGTCAATGGGGAGAACGTTTCGGGTGCTGGCCAGATACACCCAGGAGAGGTTGCCAATCTTTCACTGCGCACACTTACTTAAAAAAACAAACACACACAAACACACACTTAGAGCCTTCAATTTACCTTGCATCAATGTTTTTTGGACTGCGAGAGGAAACAGGAGAACCCAGAGGAAACCTATGCAAACATGGTAAGAACATGAAAACTCCACCCGGATCGAACCTGGATCCCAGCACCGAGAGATGAACGTTCTGACCATGAAACCATGGTGCCGCCATCGTTAAATAATTCATTTATTGTTTTATATTTTATAGCATCATTTTAAATGAGGGCGGCACGGTGGCTTAGTAGTCAGAACGTTCGTCTCTCTGTGCTAGGAATTCCCGGTTTGAATCCCAATCTGGGTGGAGTTTCCATGTTCTACCCGTGTCCACGTGGGTTTCCTCCGGGTTCTCCGGCTTCGTTCCTACAGTCCAAAAACATGGATCAAGGTCAACTGAATCCTCCACATTGCCCCATAAAGAGTTTGTTTGTGTGAATGGGTGTGTGCCCAGTGATAGATTGGTGCCCTGTCCTGGGTGTATCTACCCAGCGCCCGAAACGTTCTCCCCTGGATGGGCATGGGGAACCCCCTGCGACCCTAATTTAGGATAAAGTGGAAGATTATGGATGGTTGGATTGGATTCATGGATTAGATGAATAGCTTCTTAAGAATTTTTCCATCGTTTACATCTACCCAGCACAACGAGAACACTCAACAATGCAGATACATTCAACAATCTTTGACGATGATGCGTGAGAATGGGTTTTTTTGATAATTGATAATGCGTGATAATGGGTGTGCTCATTTATATCATTAAAATAATAACAAATATAAACAAATCCATAATGTTTTTAGATGTTACAGTATACAGGTTGTTTCAGTGAAATTTAGGTTGCCCTGCCCGGTCTTCAGGTACAGCATATAAAGCTCAAAGTGGTTTGAACTTCATTTTTATGACTGATTAAAGTGACACACCCAGTTTAAATGGAGCTTAATCCTGCATGTGAAACGTAGCCACGTTAGACAGACATTACGCCAAGGAAACGTGACCCTATGATATGATCTCAAATTCCGCTCATTCTTCAAGTTTCAGGCTACGTGTGTTACTAATGAGTCAGAACTCACGTTTCAGTTTATTTGGTTGTACTTAAACTCGCTACTTTTCTGCTGATGGATTAGCAATACAGTAAGAATGTAATGTACTAGTCTCCCAGCATTAGAACATTTTACAAAGTTGGCAGCTCTGGTTTTTGCTCTGGAATGACAATTCCATCCATCCATTATCTATAGAGTTTCCATGTTCTCCCCTTGTCTGAGTGGGTTTTCCCTCAGCACTGGGGACCCAGATTTGAATCCTATTCTGGGTGGAACTCCCATGTTCTCCCCATGTCCAGGATTCCTTCAGGTTCCCGATTTCTTCCCACAGTCCAGAAACATGGATTCAGTATAAATTAAATGCTCTAAATTGCCCCATATAGTGTGTCTGTGTGTATGAGTGTGTCCAGCAATAGATTGACACCCTGTTCTGGGTGTATCTGCCCAGCACCTGAAACGTTCTTCACTGGATGGGCATGAGGAAGCCCCCTCCACAACCCTAGTAGAGGGTTAAATGGTGTGGTAGTTCAGTGGTTGGGTTGTTGTGCTATCAATCTGAATATTGTGGGTTAAAATCCCAGGTCCAATTATGAGTCCTTGAGAAAGACCCTTAACCCTCATTGCTCCAAGGATGTGCTACCAACCCTGATTTTTAATTTCAAGTTGGGATATTTGTAAGTCGCTTTGGCTAAAAGCGTCTGTTAAATGACTAAATTTATTTTATTTAATTTACCACTGTGGGTCCTTGAACAAGGCTGTGTTTCACCCTATGCTTGCTTTGTAAGTTTCTTTGGATAAGCATCTGTTATCTGTTAAATGACCAAATGTAAAAGTAAGATAATGAATGAATGAATTTTAGGCAAGGCATTATCATTCATCCTCGAAAAAAAAAGAGCTGCCAAATTTGTAAAATGTTTTAATGCTGAGAGACTAGTTGTTACGCTCGCTACCTCGAACTAAAGCAGCTGCGCAGAAGAAGCGCAGAGCCGCAGCGCCTTAACGCGCAGAAGGGAGCCAGGCACGCAGGTAGCAGAATCACAGATTTTTATTAAAGGTGTAGGGACACCAAAAAACACATGAGGTACAAAAGGGTGAACGGACATAAAACTACGACGTGCATGGAGGAAGGGGAACACGGAAACTAAATACAAAAACACCTGATCACGTGCACAAAAATAAACCAATCAAAGGAACGAGTTAATTAACTAACCAAACGACCATCAATGAAAGTTAATTAACTCAACAAACAGAACAGAACAACAGAAGAACAGGTGCTATTCTAGGTGGTATTGCTAATCTATCAGCAGAAAATTAGCGAGTTTAAGTACAACCAAATAAACTGAAACTTGAGTTCTGACTCATTAGTAACACACGTAGAACATGGAAACTCCACCCAGATGGGGATTCGAACCGGGAATCCCTAGTGCTGAGAGGCGATCGTGCTAAGCACTAAGCCACCATGCCGCCCCATATATATATATATATATATATATATATATATATATATATATATATATATATATATATATATATATATATATATATATATATATATATATATATATAAAATATTAATTGAAGAATTATATTACAATTAAATTATAATTAAATATAAATTGCAAAAGACTCCGATTCATATATATATATATATATATATATATATATATATATATATATATATATATATATATAGGCTCATACATAATAAACACATCCAATGTTATTAAATTGATAAAGTTTCTGAGTGCAAACAGGTTCATAAGGAACTTGACTCATTTGTGTTTTTTGTTATTAAGCATTGAGTATCGGCCAGCGAATACAGAACAAGGTCACAGTATGAGTTGTGTGAGAAACTAAAAGTAGGTGTACTGTATCAAAGGATTACCATAAACATAAAAGAGGTATTGTGTTGCTGCTGCATTGTTTTTTTCACCCAAACCTCTTTACAACTCCATTTCCAAAAAGGTTGGAACATTTTGTTGGCTTTGATTTGAAACAACAATCAGTGATTTAATTGTCTCTTTCACTTTTAACTAGAAGATTTTCAATGACGAATATAATTAAATACTGCACATGTTAAAATATTCACACATAAAATCCTGCAGCACAGTCCAAGTTTAAATCAGGTTTGCGTGCACAATAAGCTTTGCATGTTTATTTTTTTAAAAGTGGAATCCAGATAATGCTTAATAAGTTATTTTTAATATTATTAAATCATTATTGCAGAGGTTTCCACACAGCTTTCTTTAACATTCTATTCAGTTTATCTCCAACAAACTCAATAGGGGTTAAGTCTAGGGACTAGACTACAACTTATTAGGATTTGTGATTGAATTAAAAACCCAAGGTCGAGCACACAAAAACACCAGTACAGGAAGATGAGGTCAAAGCCAGGGATTTATTGGGGCAAATGGATTCCATCCATTATCTTCCACTTTATCCTCTATTAGGGTCGCGGGGGGGGGGTTCCCCATGCCCATCCAGGGGAGAATGTCTCGGGCGCTAGGCAGATACACCAAGGACAGGGCGCCAATCTATCACTGGGCACACACACACACACACACACACACACACACACACACACACACACACACACACACACACACACACTCTAGATGGGGCAATTTGGAGAATTCATTTGACCTGGATCCATGTTTTTGGACTGTGGGAGATTCTGTGCTGGGAATCCATGTTTGAATCCAGATGTGGGTTTTCTCCACATTCTTTGGTCCAAAAACAAGGATTCAAGGTGTATCGGCTGCTCTAAATGACTTCTATATGAATGGCCTCTATGGGTGGTATGGTGGCTTAGTCATTAGCACGTTCAACATCTCAGCACTGGGGTTCCAGGTTCAAATCCATGTTCTACTCATGTCCACATGGGTTTCCTCTCTGTTCTTCGGTTTTCTCCCTCAGGCCAAAAACATAGATTCAAGGTAAATTGAGTGCTCTAAATTGCCCCAAATAGTTCAAGTTCAAATAATTTATTTCTTTTTACAATAGTACATTGTCACAAAGCAGCTTTACAGTGTTATAAGCCTTTAAACTCCCAAAGAGCAAGCCGAAGCCACAGTGGCAAGAAAAACCTCCATTATGATGTTATTTTAAGAAAGAAACCTTGTGAGGACCAAGTGTGGGACTCATCCTCCTTGAGCGGTCGGGCAGCATCAACAGTATAGAACACTATAATGTACAGACTGTATGATCAGGTGACCTGTATTTAACAATTGGAAAACTGCACTGATGGGTTGAATGTGGAGGACTAATTATTTGTGCGTAAGCACTGTGGGCAAAATAAAAAACTTTTTTTTAAATTGAAAACTATATAAGTTTATTGAGGAAAGTTTATTGAGAAATCCAGGTTTCATCCAGTAATTGTATAGTGTGTGATAGCTTGGCACCCTGTCCAGTGTGTATCTACCCAATGCCCGGAACGCTCTTCACCCTCCCCACAACCCTAGTAGAGCATTAAGCGGAAGATAATAAATGAATGAGAAATAAATTTCTCCCTATATATAGTAAATGTGTGACCTGCAAAAGATCGGCGCCCTGTGCTGGGTGTATCTGCCCACCGAAACGTTCTCCTCTGGATGGGCAGGTTTGCGTTTCATGATGCTACATTCCTATGTTTGAGTCCTTATTCAGGCCACTGATTTTTTTGTAAAGTACTGTAATGCACGGCACTGAAATTTGAGCAGGGTGTGGAAACAAAGCCAAACAGTAACATTAAAGAAGTTTCATGGTTTTTTTTATGAGGTAGAATAAAGGGAGTTTCACAAACATCAAGACTGGCACTTCTTTATTTAGCTCAGATTTGCTTATCCACTTTAGCTCTCCTTTATAGTAATAAAAGTTCCCTACATGTCTCAATTTAATACAGCAATTACACAGCATACACAACTGGTTAACCTTTTAAGAGCATAAAAAAACAACGAAATAAACTAGGAATAAGGAATAATTGTCCGTACATAGCTCTGCATGTATTTTTTTTTACTACAGTGGAATCCAGATAATGCTTAATGTAACAGGTGCCTAGGGCACCTGTCACCTGTTCTGTGTTTCGTTCCTTTCGGTTGAGTTAATTAACGTTCATGTGTCATTAGTTTAGTTAATTAACTCCTTATTGTCATTGGTTTGTCTTGTGCACGTGGTCGGGTGTCTTTTTGTATTTATTTCCGTTGTTTCTCGTCCTCGGTGCTGGTCGTTTGTTTCATGTCACTAGTCTGTTTGTACCTCATGTTTTGTGGTGTCCCTACACCTTTAATAAACCCGATTTTCTGCTACCTGCGTGCCTGGCTCCCTTCAGCGCGTTGAAGCGCGGCAGCTCTGCGCTTTCTATGCGCAGCCGCTTTATCCCGAGGTAGACTACCGTGACACTTAATAAGCATTCAATTAATTTTAATATTGTTGCAAAGGTTTCCACACAGTTGCTTTACAAAACATTCTATCCAGTTTATCTCCAAGAAACTCAATAGGGGTTAAGTCTGAGGCCTAGATTTCAACTTATTAGGATTTGTGTTTGAATAAAAAACAAAAAAACAAATGTCACACAAAAGGTCATACAAAAACACACAAATGAGGATGTGGTCAAAGCCACATGGGATTTATTGGGGCAAATGGAATGATATGAAAATATCATTGTTATTATGCTAGTTTCCTTGAGGTGTCAGCTCTTTGATCATGGCTCTTTGACTATGACGATATGTATAAATATATATATATATATATATATATATATATATATATATATATATATATATATATATATATATATATATATATATATATATATATATATATATATATATATATATATATATATATATATATATATATATATATATATATATATACTGTATACACCCATACCGCCTTGAATTGGGACAGGTGCTTTGCCAAAATACAAGGTTGGTTCCTTAACCACAAGCCCATGACTGAAGTACCCTTGGGTATATATTCTTTTTTATTCATTATCAGTTTTCTCATTTGCAAAACAGCAAAGAATCCAACTGAAGTCCTGATAACTAATATTTAGAAACACTAATACTTTAAACACAGACCTAAATCTGAAAATAATGTGAACAGTTTATTGATTCAGAGATTGACCAACTGTGAATTCAAACCCATGCCACTGACTGAAGCACTGTCTGTTTAAAAGATATATCTTGGGCAAATAAGTAACTGGATTGAACTTTTTTCAAGGTCAATTGAACACTCTAAATTGTCTCATGTAGTGTGTTTGGCCCGCGATAGATTGGCACCCTGTCCTGAGTGTATCCACCCAGTGCCTGAAACATTCTCCCCAAGATGGACAATGGTCAACCCCCCCTTTGACCCTAATAGAGAAATAAGCTGGAGATTGATTACTAAATGAATGACTTGTTGGATATAAGATGCATTTATTGCAAATCCAGACCGAACATTGATTAAAACATCAGGTGTGTCCTGAATTTAGAAACTGAATTAAAGAAGGGTCAGTTAATAAAAGAGATACTGATTTGACATACTGACCTAAAAGATGATGTAAGTAGGCCAGAAGGTGGACGTCACAAAGTGGCAGTAGTGTGTAATCAAATTTGATATTCAAAAAAGGACTCGTCATAGGAAGTGGCCTGTATGGAGATACTTTCAATGGCAAGCTTACACAACCTCTTTGACCTATATAAACATTTTAAATTAATGCAAAAACGTATAGAGAAAACCATAACATGAAAGTGAAATTTTCATGTTGACAACCCTTTTGTTTTTATAGGAATAATAATAAATGTCTTGTATCCGGTAAAAGGTAAAAGTTACATAGAATATTAAATTAAATTTAAAATCAAATCAAATCAAATCAAAATAAATTATTTCAAGGGTGGCACGTTGGCTTAGTGGTTAGCATGTTCTCCTGTCTGCACTAGGGATTCCCGGTTCGAATCCCAATCAGGGTGGAGTTTCCATGTTCTCCCCGTGTCCGCGTGGGTTTCCTCCGGGTTCTCCGGAAACATGTCAGTCCAAAAACATGGATCAAGTCAATTGAGTTCTCCAAAGTTCCCCATATAGAGTGTGTCTGTGTGAGTGAGTGTGATAGATTGGCGCCCTGTCTAGGGTGTACCCAGCGCCTGAAAAGTTCTCCCCTGGATGGGCATTGGGAACCCCCCGCGACCCTTGTAGAGGATAAAGCGAAAGATAATGGATGGATGGAACTTATTTCAATATATACTTCATAATGCTCTAGTAGTGATGCCTGTGGAGGGTGTCTAATAACAGCAGGGTGTCATATTTGAAGGCAACACAGAGTGCTGCAAAGGATGTGGGGCAACAGGGCAAATTAACTGCCACTTTCTCAGAATTTTAACCTGTTCATCGGCCCAGCATTCAAAAGCCATCTCCGTAGTTCCTACTGGAAATACAAGTCTAGTTTCAATATATACTTCATAATGCTCTAGTAGTGATACCTGTGGAGGGTGTCTAATACCGATACAGAGGAGGACGTTTTGGGCGCTAGGCAGATACACCCAGGAAAAGATGCCAATCTATCACTGGGCACAATTTATTAAAATAGTTTTATTTAAAAGGTCCATCCATCCATCTATCCATCCATTATCTTCCGCTTTATCCTCTACTAGGGCCGCGGGTGGTTCCCCATGCCCATCCAGGGAAGAACATTTTGGGCGCTGGGAAGATAGGACAGTGTGCCAATCTACCACTGGGCACACACTTATTTCCACAGACACTCTATATGGGAATCCCCAGCACTGAAAGGCGAACGTGCTAACTACTAACCCATAAATCCATATTGTTGCAGCCGATCCAATATTAGAACATATTCTAATATATGTAGAGTATTTTTTTTATATTTTAATATTTTTTTATAAGTATTAATAAACTGGTCTCTCACTACATAATGGGTTTTTGAAGTGAACATTGATTGCTAGGCAACAGGATACTGGCTTAGTGCTCATGTGTAAATGGCTCGATGTTTAAATTGTTCTGTTTTTCATTAATGTTACATGATTTAAAATAATGTTCCACTATATTTTCATGCATCGATATGAATGTGAAGTGGTGTGTGCATTAATGTCAATAATGTCACGGCTGGCCAAACAGCTCAGCCAGTTAGATATAATTAACAATAACTAATTAACTAAATTAATTAATTAATTAAATTATGGTGCAGACAAAAATAAAGTCTAGATAGGAGTACAATGTTTGCACTTCTGACAATTGCTGATGAAATATTTACTTTATTCCTTTAGTAAACCCTAAAACTAATGCTATTGGGTGAAAGTGAAACTTAGGTGCAACACATATTTGTTCTTGCATTTCTGTAATTATTTGTAACAAAATATCTCCCAGAACTTATTTCCTGCAGTTCTTCATTCTGTTAATGACTGATGCGTAATTGATGCACAAATCCTATTTTGGTAACGCTTTACTTAAAAGCCAGTATTCATAATGCATTAATAACACATTTATAAAGCTTAATAAATGATTCATAATGCCATAATTTCATAAGCCTTTGTTAATGTCAATAAATGTACATTGACATTAACAATAAAGTGTTATAAGAACATGCCATAAGGCTTCATAACACAGTGTGACAAAATGCAAACATAACTCTTCATGAACTTATTATAGAGACCAGCGACACAAAGCCTTATAACTTTTGTCTTTAATAAAATTTCAATTCATTAAAATGACTTTATAAGTGATTATACCTGTTTTTAAAAGCTTATAAGCTCTCTTTAAAGGCATAAAGTATTGTCATAAAGTGTTGTCATTAATTACTACTTCAAAAAATACTGCATACATAGTAGTACATAATGACTTATAAAGGCTTATAAAGTCTAATCATCTTGTTTTAAGTAAGAATGTCAAAACATCCAAAGAATCAAAATATGAAATAAGTTCATATCATGCATATCATAATGCATTATGTCACTTTGTGTTATAAAGCCTTATGTCATAATGTTATAACAGTTTATTACTATGATAATGGACATCTATGTACATTGACAAAGGCTTATGACAAATGTTATAAAACATAATAAATATTTCATAAAGCTTTATAAACACACTTATAATGCATTATGAATTCCGGCTTCAATGAAAGTGTTACCGAAATAAGTTCATATTGTAACATATTATGTCACTTTATGTTATAAAGCTTTATGTCATATTATTATAACAATTCATAACCATGATTATGAACATTTATGTACATTAACAAAGGCATAAGACCAATGAATACTTATATATTTAAAAGCTTTCTAAATGCACTTAAAATTCATTATGAATACCAGATTCATACCAGATTCATAGAAAGTGTTACACCTATTTTACTAGTCATTCAAATGTTCTTAAAATGGGTTAAAGCAACGTTTAATATCAAATCAAATCAAATTAAATAAAAATCAAATCAGGTTTATTGGTCACATGCGTAGATATACATGGTACAGCCAGCAGTGAAATTCTTTCCTGACATCTCCACATAAATTTAAAATTTGTTGGAAAGGATGAGTAAAATAGAATAACGATAAGATAAAAATAAAATGAAACATGTATTTACACTGTGCAATTTAAATTTTAAAACGAAGAGAAACTGTACAATTTTGGCACTGTACTGTACTATGGCACATATCTATTATTTATCATGTTTAAATGGTAATGCATTAGTTATTGTTGGTATAAAAGAAGTACAACCATTCTTAAAGGGTTTTCTTTTTAATAAACAAGTCTAGCTCATGTCATCTCTATTATTTTGTGAATTTAATTCCTAAAAACTTCAGCTTACTAAATGTTCGCTTATGTAAGGCTTATATGTAAAACCTATTCCATCCTGGTTGAAATGCATTTTTCTGATGAATTCCGTAATGTAGGTTTGACATTCGGAACAATAAGCGAGTGTTAATGCTTGGCGATGTGTCACTCTTCACTCATTCTGTCAGGCAGCTGCAAGGCGGCTTGACTCATGCGATGAATCAGGAACATTTCGAAGACAATCAAAATGTTCTGGCCTTGTCACAATGCCATATGGTGCCCAGGCACAAAGTTAAGCCTTAGAAATGTCCTACAACACAGTGTTCTCCTCAATGCCTGTTTTCGTTTCAGCGACCTGCCCGAGGGCAGAAAATGGCATGCATTTACAGGTGGCGTGTTCGGACAGGTTTCTTAATAATTACATAACTCGACGCGTTAATGCTCCTGGGAGGAAAAGACACTCCGCTAGCTTGCACATGTGACTGAACGTCCAATGTGTACAATCTTAAATCTACGCTTTTCACTAATAATCAGTGTAAGTCTATAAGTGTAATATATATAAAGTGTTTAAATACTTTACAAAGCTTTATTAAAGCACTTATAATGCATTATGAATCCTGGATTCATAAAAATAATGTTTTTATTTCGACTTCCACAATGCACATAATAATTGGCTTTTTATGATAATATTTGGTAGATATGTTTTGTTTAGTTATATGCCTACACAAAAAATATATTGTTGACACATATTTCCAGCACTGTGTTTAAAAGTAAGATGCCAATGCTGCCATGCTTTTCCCGAATAATCAGGATGAAATGATTAAGGGCTGCACTTTGAGTGACTCCCCTCTTCCAGCCCAAATAAAAAAGGCTTTTAGAATTAACCTCTCACTCTGTATCAGTGTATAGGAAACATTTAACTGATTTTTATATGCCCATCCATATGCCCATCCAGGGGAGAACTTTTCGGGCTCTGCAGATACACCCAGAACAAGGTGCAATCTGTCACTAGGCACACTCACTCACACACTATATGGGGGCAATTTTGCATTTAATACACCTTTTTTCCATGTTATTGGGCTGTGGGTGGAACCTGGAAAACCAGGAGTCCTTTTTTGGTCATAGCTCAGGAGATTAAACAAGTGAGCATTATATTATATGAGTATATGAGTATTATATAATGAATCTATTTGTGGCAAATTCGTTGCTATAGCATATACCAGTGTTTTTTAGCCCAACTGTACTGAATTTTGAGTAGCTTGCATAAACAGACCCATAACTAAACTAAAAAAAACAGGCTTTTTTATTATTATTAATCTTTCACTTTTTCATTCATTCATTATATCCTGCCTTATCCTCTATTAGGGTCGCGGTGGGGTTCACTCACTCACACACACACACACAAACATACTCTATATGGGGCAATTTGGAGAATTTAGCTGACTTGATCCATGTTTTTTTTTGGACTGTGGGAGGAAACCGGAGAACCCGGAAGAAACCCACGCAGACACGGGGAGCACATGGAAACTCCACCCAGATGGGGATTCGAACTGGGAATCCCTAGCGCTGAGAGGCGAACGTGCTAACCACTGAGCCTTTTGTTAAAATGTTAAGAAAGTGTCGGTTTCTTACTTTTTCCCAAATCTAATATTCATAATGGATTATTAAAACATTTCTAAAGCTTCAAAAGTATTCATAATGCTTTAAAATACTTGTCATAAGCCTTTGTTAATGTCCATAACCACACTAATAAAGTGTCATAAGACTTTATGACACAAAGTGACATAATGCATTGTAAATTATATATTTGAACTGTTCATCCATTTATAAACATCCATTTATAAAGACCAGCAACATACAGCCTTATAAAGTTTGTGTTTAACAAATGCTTTTCCTATGAATGACTTTATAAGTGCTCATAACTGTTTAAAAGCTTATAAGCTGTCTTTACAGATATAAAGTAAAGTGTTGCCATTAATTACCTCTTTGAAAAAGTAATAAGTGTAATATAACAAGTGTTATAAAGTGTTTTGCATACTTTATAAAGCTTTATAAATGCATTTATAATGCATTGTGAATCCCAGATTCATAGAAATGTTACCAAAATTGTTTTTATTTCGACGCCCACAATGCACATTATTAATAAATGACTTTTTATGATAATATTTGGTAAGTTAGATATTTTGTTTATGTTTATTTATGATTTAAAAAAAAATCTGAAAAAAAGTTATACGTCTACACAAAAAAATATATTGTTGACATGTATTTCTATCACTGTGTTTAATAGCCAGACGCCAATGCTTAGCCAAGAAAGTCGTCAGGAAATAGTTATGAGGCTGGGTCTGAATGCCAGGTTCCTCTGTATTTAAAGGAGTTGCTATTTCAGATCAGCATACTAAACAAACAGGTTGCAGCATGTGTATGCAGTATATCTGCACAACAGTCATTACATAACCTTTCTTTAAGGTCCGGACGGTTGCTGATTTTAGACGTATTGAACATAGGGTGTATCAAACTGGTTAATCTTAATCTGGGTTTAGATTAGTGAAGCTGGTCAATCTGGTCATGTTTGCTGGAATTTGTCAGGAGTACCTTATATTATATATACCTTATAGTACCTTATTGTACTCCTTATTGGACTTTATATTGAGTTCAATGTTCTGCATGACGTTCTGCTTGTTGGTTAACAATTCAATGATAATTAACTTACCTCATTGTTATTATTGTCAGCTGCGTTTCGCCCACTGCATGAATTCCTTATATGTGTGCAACATATAACCGGCCTTATCCTTAATTTTTATGTTGGCGGTTCAATGGTTACTAAGCATTTAAATTTGATTGGTCATCATGTCCAAGTCTGCTATTTACATCTTGATTGGATAGAGACTTGTGGTTGCAACTGGTCAAACTGGCAAAGTTTGCTGATTTTAGACATATTGAACATAGGGTGTATCAAACTGGTTTGATACCAGATCAAGATTAGTGAAGCTGGTCAATCTGGTCAAGTTTGCTGAAATTTGACCTTAATTGTACTCCTTATTTGACTTTATATTGAGTTTTTTCAATGTTCTGCATGACGTTCTGCTTGTTGGTTAACAACTCAATGATAATGAACTTATTTTATTGTTGTTATTGTCAGCTGCGTTTGGCAATTCTGCAATTAAACCATTTTTGCACCCTTTTCTCATTTGCGGGTGGCACGGTGGCTTATGGTTAGCACGTCGCCTCTCACGTCGCTGGTGATTCCAGTTTCGAATCCCCATCTGGGTGGAGTTTCCATGTTCTCCCCGTGTCCACAGGGTTTCCTCCCGGTTTCTCGGGTTTCCTCCCACAGTCCAAAAACATGGATCGAGTCAAGTGAGTTCTCCAAATTGCCCCATGTAGAGTGTGTTTGTGTGAGTGAGTGTATGTGTGCCCAGCAATAGGTTGGCGCCCTGTCCTGGGTGTATCTGCCCGGCCCCCGAGACGTTCTCCTCTGGATGGGCATGGGGAACCCCACCGTGACCCTAATAGAGGATAAAGCGGAAGATAATGAATGAAATGAAAAATTGTTCCATAGAGTGCATTAGTGTGGGTTTGAGTGACTGTGCCCAGCGATAGATTGGCGCCCTGTCCTGGGTGTATCTTCCCAGAGTCTGAAACATTCTCCCCTGGATGGACATTGGGAATCCACATGACCCCAGTAGAGGATTCAATCTTTCCTGAATAGCATGCAAGCTATGCAACCATTTCATAACAGGTTTATAGAGGTGGGCTACTTGTTAACTGTTCAGACAGTTTAACGCCCCTAGGTTAACCCCTAAATAAGGAAATCACAACTGACAATAATAATAATGAGGTAATTTAATGGCTCTATTAGGGTTTAAAAATTTTTGCATTTTAAGACATGGCTTAATTGTTTTTTTTTTGTTTATGAGGAACTATAAGATTGCATTAGTGTAAGTGTTAATTTTCCAAATATAATGGGCTCATTACATTTAAGTGGCTAGACTGCTTATTTAATAGGTTCTAATAGATCATACTGCTTGAATTTGGTTGATGTATTACTAACTGCTAACTGGTTGATGTATTACTAAATGTTCTCCCCGTGTCCGCGTGGGTTTCCTCCGGGTTCTCCGGATTCCTCCCATAGTCCAAAAACATGGATCAAGTCAATTGAGTTCTCCAAATTGCCCCATATAGAGTGTGTATGTGTGTGTCTGTCTGTGTGAGTGAGTGTGCCCAAAAACATTTTCCCCTGGATGGGCATGGGGAACCCCCCCGCGACCCTAATATAGGATAAAGCGGAAGATAATGGATGGATGGATTACTAACTGCTCAGTTGTTTGAAGTTCATTGGTCTTTAAGAGGCTGGTTCTATCAGACCAGCACACTGGCATGCGAAAGCCGTTATTTAATACTGAAGATAGTGATGTGATACTCTGCCAGGCAACAGCACTCAGACAGTACAGTGTTCATGGGGTCAGAGGAGGTGCAAACTGCCACCCCTAAGTGATCCTGCCAAGATGAACAAAAAGTTTGAATTTCATCTGGCAACTTCAGTGGTCTAGAGTGCTTTGCTGCTCACTGAAGACAACAACATTTTTAGCAACTCTCACATGTTCTTCTATTTATCGTGTTGCATATTCTAAAGTGGGATAAAAATGCTTTTACTAAGCTAAATAAGTTTTACTTCAATGTCTAGTGCAGAAGCCGAATTTGCACAGTCAGGAATTTCAAGGCTGTGGGGTCAGCGCTTGAACTAAATCTGTTAGGCTTGTTATTATTTTTGTTATCATCGTTGCATGTTTAAACACCGTATTTTGCATTGTTTCTAGCATAAAATGCTGTGAGGGTTGCATGTGGTGATGCTGGGGGAGGAAAGGCGGAGCCGGGGACGTTGTTTATTGAGAGCAATAAATAATAAATGCACCTGATACGATGGGTATGGGAACACCCCCCCCCCCCAGTAATGCTGAGTATTTGTTAAGCTCAGCTTTACTAATTTGCTGGTCAGAAAGGTAATGATAGATGATAAGTCCTTTTTTATGCTGGCTAAACCAGTTTTTGGGTGTTTTATGCCAGGTGTAAGGAATAAATGTGATTTGTCTTCTGTTTAACCCAGAATGTTTCTAGATTTGAATGTTTGGAAGTGAAAAGCACATGAGACTTGAGCCCAGAATCTCCTGCTGTGAGGAAGCCACAGCAATCCCAAACCAAGAAGAAATACTGACAAAATGTTTGCAAATTATGAAAAAGGCAAAAATTCCAAGTTTTCAACGCGTCCAGAAGCCGGAACCGTTCAAATCATCGTCTTCAAAACCAAACAAGAACGTTACGAAAACGTTCTCGAAATGTCAGCTTGCTCTCATGCACATGGCCCACACAGAGTCTCTCCCACACATTCCAGCACACACACACACACACACACACACACACACACACACACACACACACACACACACACACACACACACACACACACACACCCACGTCAGCATGTTTACAGTTCTTCACCCTGAGGTTCCAGCAACGTGCAGATCGGACTGACTGTAGCCAGTCTGACATGTGAGTGAGCAACATTTCTTCACAGCACAGTGTTCTCTCGGCTTGCCCACGGGGAACGTCTGTTAAAAAACAGGAACTCGATGACATCACAAATAACGGTCCTGCGTGATGACATCATACTCCTGAGTTCGTTAAAAACATTATGTTCAAAAACATGGTAGCTGGCAATGTGGAGACTTTGTAACAGCTCCTAAAACACGAGCGCTGAAAAACAGGCTTTGCTTACGTACGAGTAGAATTTACAAATTCACTGTGACCAAAAATATACAGACACCTTCTGAAAATACTGTACCTGCTAAAAAAATGTATTAAGATATTAAACCACATATTTAACCGTTTTTATTTTTGTGACTGACTTAATTCCATTTATATACAATTCCATGTTATATACAAAAAAAATCATCTCCTGAGCACTGGGCAGATACACCCAGGACAAATTATTACTGGGCACACACTCACACACACTGTATAGGGGCAATTCCATTCATTCATTATTTTCCGCTTAATCCTCTACTAGGGTCGTGGGGGGAGGGGGGGGGGGTTGCCTATGCCCATCCCGGGGAGAACATTTTGGGCACTGGGCAGATCTAATCCATCGCATGGCAGACACTTATTCACTCATACACACTATATAGGGGCAATTTAGATCATTGGGAGGAAACCAATTCCAACAAGGAAACTCCACCAAGATCAGGATTCGAACCTGGATTCCCAGCATTGAATTCAAACTTGAATTCAAATTTGAAAACCATGTCCGCGTAGGTTTCCTGCAGGTTCTCCGGTTTCCTCCCACAACATGGAAAAAACATGGATCAAGTCAATTGAGTTCTCCAAATTGCCCCATATAGAGTGTGTCTGTGTGAGTGAGTGTGCCCAAAGATGGATAGGCGCCCTGTCCTGGATGTGTCTGCCTGGCGCCCAGGGCGTTCTTCCCTGGATGGGCATGGGGAAGCCCCCCCCACCCTAGTATGGTGGGTGGATAAAGTGGAAGATAATGAATGGATGGATGTGTCCTCTGCTCTCAACATATTTACAATATTTTAATCAAGTTGCACTCATGTTCTTGGATGAAAGCACATTTAATATTCTGCAATCATTATATGTGAACCAAAAACTGTCATTTGAAAAAACTGTGGCTCAGATAATGTCAAGGTCATAGGTAAGTACATCTCTGTATGGTATGGCAGTTGCTGTGCTGCAGACTATAAAGCACTCCAGCAGGTGGTAAAAACGGTGCATCATAGGCACCGAGTTACCCACCATCAAGAACATACATCACAAGCGCTGCCTGGGCAGGGGGAGAAATATAATTAAGGACGTTATCCACCCAAATCATGGACATTTCAGCCTCTTTCCATCTGATAGGATCCTCCATTTCTGCACCAGCAGACTCAGGATACGTTTTTCTGCTGAGTCGGTTATCCTCGTGAACGCTACACATACACCCTAATAACACAAACACTTCTCTGCACCTTCTGTACTGTAATGCACTATATATCATGTTCATATTTATGTTTATACATTTATACACTTCATTTTAGGGCGGCACGGTGGCTTAGTGTTTAGCACGTTCGCCTCTCAGCACTAGGGATTCCCAGTTCGAACCCCAATCTGGGTGGAGTTTCCATGCTCTCTTTGTGTCCGCGTGGGTTTCCTCCGGGTTCTCCGGTTTCCTCCCACAGTCCAAAAACATGGATCAAGTCAATTGAGTTCTCCAAATTGCCCCATATAGAGTGTGTATGTGTGCGTGAGTGAGTGTGTCCAGTGATAGATTGATGCAGCGCCTGAGACGTTCTCCCCTGGATGTGCATGGGGAACCCCCCCCGCCCCCTAATAGAGGATAAAGCGGAAGATAATGGACGGATGGACACTTCATTTTATACACTTCATTTATACTACTCAATGCACCGGTCACTGTTATCAATGTACTTTATGTAAATAATGGGTGGCACGGTGGCTTAGTGGTTAGCATGTTCTCCTCTCAGCATTAGGGATTCCCGGTTCGAATCCCCATCTGGGTGGAGTTTCCATGTTCTCCCCGTGTCCGCGTGGGTTTCCTCCGGGTTCTCCGGTTTCCTCCCACAACATGGAAAAAACATGGATCAAGTCAATTGAGTTCTCCAAATTGCCCCATATAGAGTGTGTGTGTGTCTGTGTGAGTGAGTGTGTGCCCAGCGATAGATTGGCGCCCTGTGTATCTGCCCAGTGCTCAGGAGATGAATTTCTAATTTTGTTTGAAACGTTCTCCCCTGAATGGGCATGGGGAACCCCCCCGCAATCCTAATATAGGATAAAGTGGAAGATAATGGATGGATGGATGTAAATAATGTACATATTGCACTTCTAGTTAGATGCTAACTACATTTCATTGGCCGTGTACTTGTACTCTGTACAATGACAATAAAGTTTAATCTAATCTAATCTAATCTAATACATTAAAACGGAAGTAGAACAGATGTAACCTGATGTTCAATAACCAACCGAACTGCAGTACAGAAAGAAAACTTGACCTTATTCAGCATTTTTTTTTCTTCTCTGTATCTTACTTTGTTCCTTTTTAGCTGTTGCTTTTCACCCCTCATTACAAACTAATCCCCTTCAAACCTGACGTCAATCTGCTTTGAAACCGCTTTAAACATCGAACGACGACCCAACACTGAAACACAAAGACACGGATTTACTGCTGATACTCCACCACAGAAACACGTTCTACGGTTCCCACATGACTCATTTTAAATGTAAACAAGCACAAAAAAGCACACCTTGTCTCCAACTACTCAAGTGCGTACGGGTCTGAGTAACAAGATTTACCAGGTGCATCAGCATAATATAAGAAAACAGAATGGCGTGTACTTTACATGAGTTTCTGACTGAAATTTAGGAAAACGCACCGTGATAGCTATGCTGCACTAGCTGTATTCACTTCATATCATGTTCATACTATGTATGTATCATGTATATATTATGTTCATGTTATATCAGGCGGCACGGTGGCTTAGTGGTTAGCACGTTTGCCTCTCAGCGCTAGGGATTCCCGGTTCGAATCCCCATCTGGGTGGAGTTTCCATGTTCTCCCCGTGTCCGCGTGGGTTTCCTCCGGGTTCTCCGGTTTCCTCCCACAGTCCAAAAACATGGATCAAGTCAATTGAATTCTCAAAAATTGCCCCATGTAGAGTGTGTCTGTGTGAGTGAGTGTGTGCCCAGCGATGGATTGGCGCCCTGTCCTGGGTGTATCTGCCCAGCGCCCGAGACGTTCTCCCCTGGATGGGCATGGGGAATTCCACCGCGACCCTAATAGAGGATAAAGCGGGAGATAATGAATGAATGAATGAATGAATATTATATCATGTTCATATCATGTACATATTATATCATGTTCATATTATGTATATATCATGTATATATTATGTTTATATTGTATCATCTTCATATTATGTATATGTATATAATGCATATATCATGTATATATTATTCATATTATATCATGTTCATATTATGTATCTACATTTAAGCACTTCACCTCTCCATGCACCGCAACATATCTGCCCCTTTTAGTTTTGCTGTTCTGATCAGTTATGCTGGCATCACATGCTGCACTGTGTCAATTAAACACAGGGTATCAATTAATTGCTTTATTAGCTCTAACTGCTTGTTTGTTTCTTTTGAGGTGTTGCTAATTTCCCAGAGGTGTCATGAGCTCTTAATCCATGGCTCTGCTGAAGCACTGTGGCTACTGCTGGTCAGCCGCTCAAGGAGGATGAGTCCCCCACTGAGTCTTGGTCCTCACAAGGTTTCATCCTTAAAATAACAACATAACAGGGAGTTTTTTCTTGCCACTGTCACTTTGGCTTGCTGTTTGGGGGTTTAAAGGCTTATAACTCTGTAAAGCTGCTTTGTGACAATGTGCTATTGTAAAAATATATTAATTAATTCATTCATTATCTTCCGCTTTATCCTATATTAGGGTCGCGGTGGAGTTCCCCATGCCCATCCTGTGGAGAACGTTTCGGGCGCTGGGCAGATACACCCAGGACAGGGTGGCAATCTATCGCTGGGCACACCCTCACTCACACAGACACGCACGCATACACACTCTATATGGGGCAATTTGGAGAACTCAATTGACTTGATCCATGTTTTTGAACTGTGGGAGGAAACCGGAGAACCCGGAGGAAACCCCGCAGACACGGCGAGAACATGGAAACTCCACCCAGATGGGGATTCGAACCGGGAATCCCTAGCACTGAGAGGAGAACATGCTAACCACTAAGCCACCGTGCCGCCCTGTAAAAATATATGTACTACGTAAATAAATTACTTGAATTTGATGACACACTCCATGCTGACCACCAGAAGTGATTGTACACGCAGTGGGTGCACAGCATTCCTGCTGTTGTCAGGAGATTCAGTCCTACACGTGGCTAATAAAAGCAGCTTTTGTCTGGTTGATAATGGAATGCTTCTTTCCTCGCACAGGGCTTTACATCACTCTGCCTCAGGAGTCATGACATCAGCGTGATCTACTCATCTGGCAGAAGATGATCTGATAAATGTAAAACGTGGTGCACATGGATAATCAATCTGGTGGCCATGTGGTCATTGTCTTGAAATATCCAGCTTTAAAGTGAAAAAAGCTTTGCATGCATGTATATTAAGATATCTTTCATTTTTTTATCCGGTACTTATAATGCATTATTAAGACATTTATAAAGCTTTACAAAGTATTCATAATGCTTTATAATACTTGTCATGAGCCATTTTAATGCCTATATATAAGAACACAAGACTTTTTAACACAAAGTGACATAATACATTATAAATTAGATATTTGAACTGTTCATCAAATTATTATAAAGCAAAAAGCCTTATAATGTTTGTGTTTAACAAGCGCTATTCCTAAAAATGTCTTTATAAATGCTCATAACTGTTTATAAAAGCTAATAAGCTCTATGTGCAGATATAAAGTAAAGTGTTGTCATTAATTAATTCCTCAGTAACACCTTCTATGAATCTGGTATTTATAATGCATCATAAGTGAATTTATAAATCATTCATAATGCTTCCCTATATAATGTATAAAAATATATAATTTTTAATACATTATGCCACAGTTTGTTATAAAGCTTTATGACATGTTCTTATCACACTTTATCAGTGTGGTTATGTACATCAATTGACATTAACACAGGCTTATGACAATATTATAAAGCTTTATAAATGAGTTAATAATGCATTATGAATACTGGATTTAGGTAAATTGTTACCAATAGTTCTTTAAAATAAATATCTGTAAATCTGTTTCTTGGTTTGGACTAACAAATTAGTATAGTGCGTCAGTAGAGTGACCCCCCTGCCCTCCCGGGAAACACTGATGACATCAAGCACGGTCATGCCGTGGGAAATCTGCGCTTGTACACTGGTCTTTCTTTTGGGCGTCTGTAAAATATGGATATTTGGTGTGAATGTCACTTTTATGTATTTGCAACATAAGACAAATAGATATTTCAGTGCTTCGGCAGCCAGTCCAGGTTTAATAAAGTCAAACTGTGACTATTTAGTCAATTTAGTCAAAGAGTACAACAATATGTCTTATGATAAACTCATTTATATCAAATAAAAGTAATGATGTAGAGCAGAAGGACTGAATGACATCATGTAGAGCCAGAAGCATAAGCCTGTGCTGTTACAATTATGTTATTTTTGGTGCCACACACTTATACAACATGTTTTATGATGTACATAATCCAGTAGTTTTTTTTATTCTATTTTATTTCATTTTGTATATACTGAGCTCTGTTTTTATTACATTTTTTCTTTGTAAAGTAGTTCTTGTAATAGATGAAGGTACATTAGTTCTATCTATAACTTTTCCCAATTACTGTCACTTCTGCTGCTGAGAAATGAGAATTTCCCTGTCTTCCCTTCCCTTGTCTTCCCTTCCCTTGTCCGGTCTTCCCTTGTCTTGTCTTCCCTTGCCCTTATTATAAATTAAGATAAAACAGTCATTATCCTCCGTTTTATCCTCTACTAGGGCCGCGTCAGGGGGAGTGCTTGGGGCCAGTGGTCATGCATTAATTTGATGTTTTCTATTACTATCTATGTAGAAGGCATGAGGAACTATCCATTTATTTTCTTCCGCTTTATCCTCTACTAGGGTCCCGGGAGGGTTCCCCATGCCACTCCATGAGAGAACATTTCAGGTACTGGGCAGATACACCCAGGACAGGGCATCAACCTGGAC
Organism: Corydoras sp. C115; assembly: GCA_019802505.1. NCBI lineage: Eukaryota > Metazoa > Chordata > Actinopteri > Siluriformes > Callichthyidae > Corydoras > Corydoras sp. C115. Next base: position 1,330,240 of record JAFMOC010000127.1, on the reverse strand, counting down.
ACACACTCACTCACACAGACATGCAACGCACTACAAGAGGCAATTTGGATAATTCAATTGACCTTGATCCATGTTTTTGGACTGTGGGAGGTAACCAAAGAACCAGAGGAAACCCACGCGGACACGGGGAGAACATGGAAACTACACCCAGCTTGGGATTCGAACCGGGAATCCCTAGTGCTGAGAGGAGAACATGCTAACCACTAAGCCACCCTATAATATAAAACAAGACAAATTTACCTCAAATGTACAAAAAAAAAGGTGTGTTTAAACTCAAAGCAAAGTTTACAACCAAAATGTAATATGAGTAAAATGACGATTATCCCTAAGTGTGAAGCCATACAGTTTCTTTGCCCTAATTCTATGATACTACATTATGGCAGAACAAATATTCAGTGAGATAATATTTGCTTTGCAAATTTGCTTGCAGTGCTGGTGTACGCAAAAAGACTTTTATAAATAGATTACATAATAGTGGTTAGCACGTCGGCCTCTCAGAGCCGGGAATTTACGTTCCGAAATTAGGTTCGGAATTCCAATCTGGGTGGAATTTCCATGTTCTCCCCTTGCCCACATAGGCTTTACCAGGTTAAATACAGAAACATGGCTTACAGGTGAGTTGGCTGATCTAAATTGCCCCTATATAGTGTGTGTGTGTGTGTGTGTGTGTGTGTGTATGTGTGAGCATCTGTGTGCCCTATAATCGATTGGCACCCTGTCCTGCATGTATCTGCTCAGTGCCCAAAATATTCTTACCTGGATGGTTAACCCCCTCCCCCATGACACTAGTAGAGGATTAAGCGAAATATAATAAGATTAGCTTAATGAATAAGATTCAAGCTTAAATGCTTTAAAGCTTTTCAAAAATTGGAGAACCCAGACGAAACCTACACAGACAGGAGAAAAACATGGAAACTTGGAAAATGTTGCCCCCAAAAAGATTGTAAATTGTAAATAAATTGGGTAATTAGCATTGGGTGGGTCACATACGGCTGACGGTTCCAACTAATGGTAGCAATAAGAAGCTGGAGGAAGCCAGGAAGCGGGTTAACCAAAGAGTTTATTTCCCATAGGATGGCAAGCATAGAGGCATTACTAATCGACTGTAGCCAATGAACTAAAGTGATGCTTCTGCCCCAAAAGATCACACGACGACAAACATGAGAACAAACGCACCAATCTGCACACAATCTAACACAGTTAATAAACTCAAAACAATAAGAAACAGTCAAAAAAAACACTCAAACATAAGACAGTGGCTTAGTGCTTAGCATGTTCTCCTCTCAGTGCTGGGGATCCAGGTTCGAATCTCATTCTGGATGGAGTTTTCATGTTCTCCCCGTGTCCCCATGGGTTTCCTGCAGGTTCTCTGGTTTCCTCCCACAGTCCAAAAACATGGATTCATGGCAAAATTCATGCCCAGGACCCTAACATTCTCCCCTAGATGGGCATGGGGAACACCCTCACGACCCTGAATGAATGAACTATTACTGTAACTATTCTTGCTCCTTCATCTAGTATTCACATACGGTTCCGACTCAGAACCCACTGCACAGGAGTAAAAAGAGAACATCCTGTCCTCTCTGGTGTTGTCGACTTTGGTTTTGATGAAGCTGTTAATACTGAACTTCCAGACGTCTGGCACGAAGACAGGTCTCAGTTTACCGACCCACGCCAGAGCTTAAACCTCATGAGATTGCACAGCTGGATGAAGTCTTAATATAGAATATTTCAAAACAAATACTTCTGTCACATAGCGGCATCCGTCCTTATTTAGAGCTGTGCATAACCCTGAGTGAGGCGCTCGGAAAGTAATTGCATTTGCATTTGGTCATTTAGCAGACGCTTTTATCCAAAGTGACTTACAAGGTGAGCACAGGGTTAACACATCATCCCTGGAGCAATGAGGGTTAAGGGTCTTGCTCAAGGACCCACATTGGTAACTTCAGTGGACCTGGGCTTTGAACCCCCAACCTTCAGATTGATAGCCCAACGCCCTAACCACTGAGCTACCTTGCCCTAATGAAGTGGAAAGTAAATGTAAAGAGGCTTTTATTAAAGCAAACGGCATACAAAGCAAAGAAACAGGCAATGCGTGATGAAAATAAACAATGCTGGTCTGCTTACTAACCCAAGAATGGAAGCATAATTAACAGAAGGCAGACCACATGATGGAGAATGGAACCAATAATGAGAAATGGTCATTTAACCCAATGTGGAAGCCAAAAGAGTTAATTAACTGAAAGTTTTTAAGTATTTTTATTTTAATTTTTTTATTTTTTTAAGGGGCGGCACGGTGGCTTAGTGGTTAGCACGTTCGCCTCTCAGCGCTAAGGATTCCCGGTTCGAATCCCCATCTGGGTGGAGTTTCCATGTTCTCCCCGTGTCTGCGTGGGTTTCCTCCGGGTTCTCCGGTTTCCTCCCACAGTCCAAAAACATGGATCAAGTCAATTGATTTCTCCAAATTGCCCCATATAGAGTGTGTCTGTGTGAGTGAGTGTGTGCTCAGCGATGGATTGGCGCCCTGTCCTGGGTCTATCTGCCCAGCGCCCGAGACGTTCTCCCCTGGATGGGCATGGGGAACCCCACCGCGACCCTAATAGAGGATAAAGCGGGAGATAATGAAAAAAATATTTTTTTAAGTGATTTACTTGCCCTTTATTTGGAGGAACTTGTCCTCCACATTTAACCCATCCGTGCAGTGAAACACACACACATATACACACACTGGTGTAAGCACACGTGCCCAGAGCGGACGGCAGCCTTTAATACGGTTGAGGAGCAATTGGAGTCAGGCGCCTTGCCCAAGGGCACTTCAGCCTTGGTACTTGGTGGGACCGGGAATCGAATCTGGGACCTTCAGGTCATAAGGCTGGTTCCTTAACCACAAGCCCATGACTGTCCATACAAGCCCATGACTGTCCAGCAGGGAACAAACAAAAAAGGTATGGAGTGGCCTAGCACTAAATACTTTGGTGTAGTTAGTGTTATTTCTGACAGTCTGTTATTAAAGCTGCATCCAGTATTCATCAATGCTTTACATTAGCATTAAAACGGGATGAAAGTTGGTGAAAATCAGTACTCCACCCAGATTGGGATTCGAACCGGGAATCCCTAGTGCTGAGAGGTGAACATGATAACCACTAAGCCACCATGCCGCCCCAGTTAAAATCTCAGTGGTAAAAATATATCTTTAATGGTGAAAGAAAGAGAATCTCTGACATGAAGATAAAAAGAAACTCCATTCAGATCGGGATTTGAACCTTGATTTCAAGGGGTGAGAGGTGGACTTGATAACCACTATGCCGCCGTTATAAATGTAATAACTGTAGGATGTGTCTGTATTGACTGGTGAGTGTATATGTATGCAGAGCAAACACATCCAGTAATTATGAATTATAATATTCAGACTGGGCAGCACAGTGGCTTAGTGGTTAGCATGTTCTCCTCTCAGCATTAGGGATTCCTGGTTCAAATCCCAATCTGGGTGGAGTTTCCATGTTCTCCCCGTGTCCGTATGGGTTTCCTCCGGGTTCTCCGGTTTCCTCCCACAGTCCAAAAACATGGTTCAAGGTCAATTGAATTCTCCAAATTGCCCCATATAGAGTGTGTTTGTGTGTGTGTGTCTGTATCTGCCCAGACTCTGAAACGTTCTCCCCTGGATGGGCATGGGGAAGGAACCCCCCCCCATGACCCAAGTAGAGGATAAAGCAGAAGATAATGGTTGGATGGGTAAATATTCAGACTATGGAGCTGCTGTTATAGAATACCAAGAAGCAGAGGTTTCCAGAGAATAGTCCCCTGAGGCCTTTCTTCCATTTCAGAAGAGTTAAAATAAACATAAAGATGAAGAATCGACTGTTGAGAGAGCCGAATGTCCTTGGCTTTTACAGCTTGAGACTAAATATGGTATCACCTGGGCTTAAAATAAATGCCGTTGACATCCTGTTTAAGCTCCCTTACTCACCCAAACGATGTAATCCATTAGGACACTCCTAAAACTTGCCAAGTTTACATCATAACACTTCCTGGACTATGATGTAGCTTGTTTTCCTAATAATCCTTATAATAACTATTATTCATTCCCTCAAAATCATTAGTGAACTTGGTCAATAATCAAAGATTAATGTTCGGTAACACTTTACCTAAATCCAGTATTAATAATGCATTATAAGTGCAGCTATAAAGCTTTATAAATTGTCCATAATGCTTTGTAATACTTGTCATAAGCCTTAATGTCCATAGATGTGCATAAAGACACATATAAAATGTTGTAAGAACATCCCATAAGGTTATATAACACAAAAAAAATTTATATAACAAAAATTATAACGCATTACGTCACTTTGTGTTACAAAGCCTTAGGTCAAATTGTTATAACAATTCTTGACAATGATAATGAACATCTATGTACATACAAATGCTATAAAACATTATAAATACCTTATAAAGCTTTATAAATGCACTTATAAGGCATTATGAATACCAGGTTCATAGAAAGTGTTACCGAACTTTTGACTCTGAGTAATTGGTAACAATTTACCTAAATTCGGTATCAATAATGCATTATAAGTGCATCTATAAAGCTATATAAAGTATTCATAATGCTTTATAATACTCATCATAAGTCTTTGTTAATGTCCATAGATGTGCATAACCACACATATAAAGTGTTATAAGAACATACCACAAGGTTATATAACACAAAGTGACATAATGCATTATAAATTATATTTTAACTGTTCACTAACTTATTATAGAGACTAGCGTTATAGTTACTGTATATAAAGTTATGTTATAATGTATTATGTCACTTTGTGTTATAAAGCCTCGTGTCAAATTGTTATAACAATTCTTGACAATGATTATGAACATCTATGTACATACCAATGTTATAAAGCATTATAAATACTTGATACTTGAATACCAGATTTATAGAAAGTGTTGCCGAACTTTTGTGTCTGACGAAATGTTAACAATTTAGCTAAATCCGGCATTTATAATGCATTATTAACATATTTATAAAGCATATTTTAACATATTATTAATATTAAATATAATTTTTTGCAATTTATATTGCGGGCGGTGTTCTCTCCTGTCTGCGTGGGTTTTGTTCGGGTTCTCCAGTTTTCCCCCACAGTCCAAAAACATGGATTCAAGGTAAATGACATGCTCTATATTGCCCCCTATAGTGTGTGTCTGTATGAATGAGTGTGCCCAGTGATAGACTGGCACCCTGTCCTGGGTGTATCTGCCCAACTCCCCAAACGTTCTCCCCTGGATATGCACAGGGAACCATGGGGAACCATGGGGAGTCTGCAGGATCACTCTTATAACGTATGCTATTGTGTCACCAACCAAAGCGAAACATGTATAAGCTTATATAAGTCATAAAATTGAAGCATAAGTGTGATTGTCAGCAACTTGTCCACGTTTCTTTACACGCATTACAATGTATTGTTTAAAACACCTTTAGGGTGTAGTTGAGGGTTGGGCAGGCCTTAAAGACGCACCTGCGTAACACCTGGATATTTTTACAATGCATGACAACAGGAAATGTTTAAAATAGCGCCCATATTTTTACTACTAATATTTTAGCAGCCAAATTACAGTTACGTCAGTCACAGGCAGCTATAATTAGCTAGCATGACTAGTCGCTGACGTAGCATTAGGCAGCTTATCTGTTTTAAAGAGCATAGATTTAGACATGTGACACACAGCTGAGGTGTGGTTTACGTTTTGAAATGTTCTGACTTCTTTGTCTTGACTAGGTTCATTGTGTATAATGTAATTTCACTTATTATTAGCTTGTCCCATGCTAATTGGTGTTTTAAGCTTAGCTCTCACATGGAATTAGCTTGGGGTGGAATTGTCACCCGGCCCGTAAAATAGGGAATAATCCCGTATTTGGCAAATAAATGTTGTGTGCCGTATAGAAGCAATACGTGATGCATAACTTCAAGTGTGCTTTCAAGTGGTGTCTGTTTTCTTGAAAAGATGGGTTTCCGATGAGGAAGTACAACATGAGCACCCTCTAAAGTCAGAAGCTAGTCATCCATCCGTCCATTACCTTCAGCTTAATCCTCTACTAGGGTCGGGGCGGGGGGTTCCCCATGCCCATCCAGGGGAGAATGTTTTGGCCGCTGGGCAGATACACCCAGGACAGGGCGCCAAGCTATCGCTGGGCACACACACTTACACAGACACTCTATATGGGGCAATTTGGAGAATTCAATTGACCTTGAGCCATGTTTTTGGACTGTTGGAGGAAACTGGAGAACCTGGAGGAACCCGTGGACACGGGGAGGACATGAAAACTCCACCCGGATTTGGATTCAAACAGGGAATCCCTAGCGCTGAGAGGAGAACGTGCGAACCACTAAGCCACCGTGCCGTCCATGAGCTAATGTCAGATATATAACATCCTCCACAAATAGTGGTGAAAATGCTATTTGTCCACATGGCTGAACAGTTAATCAATATAATATATTGAATACAATTTTTAGATGCAATCTAATAAAACCATTATTTTTTTAACATGAATGATAATGCATACGTTATTATGTGATATTTGTGCTCAAAAACACTCATAGAACAATATATATATATACAAGGTTTGTGCAGGATTTACTTCATTTGTTGGTGTATCTATTCATTCATTCATTCATTTATTATCTTCTGCTTTATCCTATATTAGGGTCACGGGGGGGTTCCCCATGCCCATCCAGGGGAGAACGTTTCAGGCGCTGGGCAGATACACCCAGGACAGGGCACCAATCCATCGCTGGACACTTGTTGTATCTAATGTAGAAGAAAATCAAGACTCATTGTTAATGCCAGGATTATACACAGTCACTCGTAACAGTCCACTAATTTAGTCCAGTCCACTCGTAACAGTCCACTAACTTTTTTATTATTTTTTTTAGATTTTTTTTTGTAATTAAACTCCTGTGGCAAAATCACATTCATTAAGCTTTTTACAAAACATGTTCACGAAAAAGAAAAAAGAAATAAAATTGAAAGTTGCATCCCAACATGGTCACAAGACCATGCGTGCATTTTTTTAATACTTTTTAGGTTTTTTTTTCCCATCATGTGAGATGGGTGCAGCTGTGCTCAACTTGGCTCGGCATTATATCAGATCCGATTTCCATGGCTCAGAGAAAGGTTTAGCTGTACTTCATTCTGCAGTTCAGAAGCTTTGTAAACTTAAGCTAAATTAAAACAGATTACTTTTAATTGTATGCTTTAGTTTTCCGATAATGCCGTTGGTTTCCAAAACATCGCACAATTAAAAGGTTTTCAAGGAGCTACTGTATGGCAGGTCTTAAAACATGATCTTGTATTTTGGAATAGAGGATAACACACATTTTAAGGTTCAACTTTTGTGGACACCCCCTAATTATTGATTTCAGGCTGGGGTAAAGTTAATGCTGCAGCATTTTCAGATAATGACATGTATTTAACTGTGCTGATCTGGCATTGCGCACATAGTACATTTTATGTGCACGTGGTTTGTGGGGCTTTAGGTAAAGGTTATCCAGTCGTCCACACAAAGTTTTGACTCCAGTGACTACTGTCATAAATATCTTTTATTTGAATTTGCACAAGGGCGGCACAGTGGCTTAGTGGTTAGCACATTCTCCTCTCAGCGCTAGGTATTCCCGGTTCGAATCCCAATCTGGGTGGAGTTTCCATGTTCTCCCCGTATCCGTGTGGTTTTCCTCTGGGTTCTCCGGTTTCCTCCCGCAGTCCAAAAACATGGATCAAGTTTATTGAATTCTCCAAATTGCCCCATATAGAGTGTGTCTGTGTAAGTGAGTGTGTGCCCAGCGATAGATTGGCGCCCTGTCCTGGGTATATCTGCCCAGCGCCCGAGACGTTCTCCCCTGGATGGGCATAGAGAACCCCACCGCGAACCTACTAGAGAATAAATCGGAAGATAATGGATGGATGGATGATCAAAGGGTGGGTGGCACGGTGGCTTAGTGGTTAGCACGTTTGCCTCTCAAAGCTAGGGATACCTGGTTCAAATTCCAATCTGGGTGGAGTTTCCATGTTCTCCCCATGTCTGTGTGGGTTTCCTTCGGGTTCTTGAGTGTGTTTGTGTGTGCCTGTGTGAGTGAGTGTGTGCCCAGCGATAGATTGGCGCCCTGTCCTGGGTGTATCTGCGACTCTAGTAGTGGATAAAGCGGAAGATAATGGATGGATGATGGATGGTCAAAGGGTTACAAAAGCATGACTTTAGTAAAATAAATATTCTGGTCAGTTATCCACAAATTCTGTCATGTGTTATTGGCCTTTCGTTCTGCATGCTCTATAAAGAGAAGCATGCACTTGTCCTGACATGCTGTAATTGTGACAGTTGTAAGTAAAATTTTTGGTACAGTCTATATATACAATACAAATTAAACTAAAAAGATGGTAACATCTTTATAAAGTATTCATAATGCTTCATAACATTTGTCATAAGCCTTTTTTAATGTACAAATATGTATAATCATAGTCATAAATTGTTATAACAATTTGAAATAAGGCTTAATAATACAAAGTGACAATGCATTATAATACAAACTTATTTAACCTTTTGATTCTTTAGTTGTTTAACAAGATGATTACATTTCACTTAAAGTCTATAAAGAGCGTTTATGTGCATTTATAAGTCATTATGTACTACTATATATGCTGTCTCTTTCAAAGAGCTAATTAATGACAACACTTTACGTTATGCCTGTAAAGAAAGCTTATTAACTTACATAATAAGCATTAATGAGCACTTATAAAGTCATTTTCAGGAAAAGCATTTGTTAACACAAACGTTATAAGTCTTTATGTGGCTGGTCTCTATAATAAGTGGATGAACAGTTAAAACATATAATTTATAATGCTTTATGTCCATCCATCCATTATCTTACGCTTTTTCCTCTATTAGGGCCGTGGGGGGGTTCCCCATGCCCATCCAGGGGAGAACGTCTCGGGCGCTGGGCAGATACACCCAGGACAGGGTGCCAATCTATCGCTGGGCACACAAACACACTATATGGAGCAATTTTGAGAATTGATCCATGTTTTTGGACTGTGAGAGGAAACCGGAGAACCCGGAGGAAACCCACGCGGACACGGGGAGAACATGGAAACTCCACCCAGATTGGGATTTGAACCGGAAATCCCTAGCGCTGAGAGGCGAACATGCTAACCACTAAGCCACCGTGCCGCCATAATGCTTCATGTCACTTTAAGTTATAAAACTTTATGACATGTTCTTAGAGCATTTTATGTGTGTGGTTATGAACAAAGGCTTATGCCAGGTATTATAAAGCTTTATGAATACTTGTGTGTTAATAATGTCTTATGAATACCGGATGTGTTACCATTTGATACAGATATCATAATTAACTCCTACTGTCTCAAAAATGTAAAAAGGTTTTGACTAAGACATCTGTTACATAATGTTTTTATTTAAAGTAATGTTTTATGTATTTAAAGAAATAAGTACAATGCAAAGCATGAGCTGGCAGACCTCAAGCTTACTATATAACACTGATCAGAAGAACGCCGACTGGCTGGTCCATAACATGAGAGTCAGCACTAATCTGAGACATGACGTGAACCAGTGCAGTAATTATGGCTGGCTGAAGGTCTGCATTGCTTCTTCCATGCTGCAAAGCCAAAAGTATGTAGACCGGTAACACAACCGGTAGTCCAAGTGAACCCATGTCACTCCACTACTCCTCTCTCTCCATTGGCTCCCTGTAGCTGCTCACATTCAGTACAAGTCACTGACTCTGGCCTACAGGATCATTTCTGAATCTGTCCCCTCTTACCTTCACTCTATCTTTTCAAAATACACTCCGGATCGTTCAATTCGCTCTAGTGATGATTGCCACCTGGTGGTTCCACCTCACCAAGATGCTAGTTCTCACTCCGTGGCGTTCACCACTGCAAAATGGTGGAACAATCTTCCCAACTCTGTCCGTAAAGTAGAGTCACTAGGCATTTTTAAGAAATTACTGAAGATGCATCTTTTTAACAAATACTTGTTGTAGAAAAAAAAGGGGGGAGGGGGTGCAGCATCATTAACGTTTGATAATTCTACAGTGTAGCTGGTTTTCTTCATAACTACTGACTTGTGATGTTCTCATTTGTAAGTAGCTTTGGGTAAAAGCGTCTGCTAAATGACTAAATGTGAATGTAAATGTACCTAAGCATCACAATCCATATAATTCCAGTCCTCTCATACTGCTGCTACAACAGTTTTCACTTTTTTACACGTCTTAGGATTTTGGAGTTTGTATGTCGAATCCCAATCAGGGTTGAGTTTCCATTTTCTCCCCAAGGCCCTGTGGGTTTCCTCTAGGTTCTACGGTTTCCTCCCACAGTCCAAAAACATGGATTCAAAGTGAATCGGCTGCACTAATTTTGGTTGAAGTGGCCTTAAAATGTCAGGGGCCTGTCCACAGAGGAAAAAAAGCACGCGCCGTAGCGCAGAGAGGATCCAGGAGGTGCAGGTAAGTGTGTTGCTATTTATTGATTCTCTGAATCGGTACTAATGAACAGTGGACTTGGACACAGAGTGACTCAAAATAATGCCGGTCTGCTGACGGAATGGAAACGAAACGCATATGATCACAAACCAGACCACGTTAGAAACCAAAAGCAACCAATGGAAATAACAAATTCATTCATTCATTATCTTCCGCTTTATCCTATATTAGGGTCGCGGTGGGGTTCCCCATGCCCATCCAGGGGAGAAAGTTTCGGGCGCTGGGCAGATACACCCAGGACAGGGCGCCAACCCATCGCTGGGCACACACTCACTCACACAGACACGCACTCATACACACTATATATGGAGCAGTTTGGAGAACTCAATTGACTTGTTCCATGTTTTTGGACTGTGAGAGGAAACCAGAGAACCCAGAGGAAACCCACGCAGACACGGGGAGAACATGGAAACTCCACCCAGATTGGGATTCGAACCAGGAATCCCTAGTGCTGAGAGGCGAACGTGCTAACCACTAAGCCACCGTGCCGCCAAATAACAAATTCATTCATTCATTATCTCCCGCTTTATCCTCTATTAGGGTCGCGGTGGGGTTCCCCATGCCCATCCAGGGGAGAACATCTCGGGCGCTGGGCAGAAACACCCAGGACAGGGCGCCAATCCATCGCTGGGCACACACTCACTCACACAGACACACTCTATATGGGGCAATTTTGAGAATTCAATTGACTTGATCCATGTTTTTGGACTGTGGGAGGAAACCGGAGAACCCGGAGGAAACCCACGCAGACACGGGGAGAACATGGAAACTCCACCCAGATGGGGATTCGAACCGGGAATCCCTAGTGCTGAGAAGCGAACGTGCTAACCACTAAGCCACCGTGCCGCCAAATAACAAATTAATTAACTAAATGAGAAACACTAAACGAAAGTAACTAAATGAAAATGAAAATAGGTGAGGAGTGCCTAGCCCTCCTTACATTAAACAGGAGCTAATATAAATAAATGAGAAAAAGGATTTACAGTTGGATGGGGATTTCAAAAGGGCCGAATTACCTTAAACATTTACATTACATTTACATTTAGTCATTTAGCTCACGTTTTTATTCAAAGCAACTAACAAATGAGAACACTACAAGTCAGTAGTTACAGAGAACCAGCTACACTGCAGTCAAATCAAACCTGATCATTATCCAATCTGGCTTTATCTTCATAGCAAGTGTGATGTTTTTTAAAGATGTTAAATGACTTCGCCTTATGGACAGACTTGGGAAGATGGTTCCACCATTTAGCAGTGGAACAATATAGAGTGATTAGCACCACAGTGAGGTTGAACAGCCAGGTGACATTCACCACTAGAGCAAAGTGAACGAGGTGGAGTGTATTTTGGAAATATAGAGTGAAGGTAAGAGGGGGCAGATCCAGAGATTGTCCTGTAAAGCGTCATTGTCTTGTACTGAATGCAACAGCTACAGGCAGCCAATGGGGAGAGAGGAGTATTGGAGTCACATGAGTTCACTTGAGCTGGTTGAATACATGGACTGCAGAGTTTTGAATCAGTTGTAGAAACCTGATGGTGCATGTTGGGAGACCGGAGATGCATTACAGTAATCGAGCCAGGATAGGATGAGAGTAAGGAGTGCTGGGCAAGCCTCACCTGTTTCGCATTTCATTGTGTTATTTCCTTTAAGTGTTCCTTATTTAGTTAATTCATTCATTCATTATCACCCGCTTTATCCTCTATTATGGTTGCGGGGGGATTCCCCATGCCCATCCAGGGGAGAACGTCTCGGGTGCTGGGCAGATACACCCAGGACAGGGCGCCAATCCATCGCTGGGCACACACTCACTCACACACTCAAACACACTCTATATGGGGCAATTTGGAGAACTCAATTAACTTGATCCATGTTTTTGGACTGTGGGAGGAAACCGGAGAACTCGAAGGAAACCCGCGCGGACACGGGGAGAACATGGAAACTCCACCCAGATGGGGATTCGAACCGGGAATCCCTAGCGCTGAGAGGCGAACGTGCTAACCACTATGCCACCGTGCCGCCCTAGTTAATTATATGGTTATTTTTGTTAGTCACATGATTATGTTTCAGTTTATATTCCTTCCGTTATATTATGTGTCACGCGTTGTCCGTGCTCCAGTGTCACATTGATTTTCCAATGTCGCCTGGTGATTCCACCTCACCGTGGTGCTAATTCTCACTCTGTATTGTTCCACTGTTTCATGGTGGAACCATTTTCCCAACTCTGTCCATTTGGCGGAGTCACTTAGCATCTTTAAGAAACAACTGAAAACACATCTCTTTGTAACGGGTGCCTAGGGCACCCGTCCCTCGGCCGTTGTGTGTGGGTGTTTTTTGTTTCTGTGTTGATGTGCCTGTGTTTAGTTAATTAGCTGTCTTGTGTAGGTCTTTGAGTTAATTAGCTTCGCGGGTTCGTTGGGTGGTTGGGTGCACGTGGTGTGTTAGGTCAGGGTATTTAGTTCCGGGGTTTTAGGTCTTCCGTGCGCGTCTTTGTGTATTTCATGTCACCTTGTCCTTTATGTACCTGTTTGTTTGGTGTTTTGCACCAGTAATAAATATTCCTGTTTTTGTTCTACCTGCGTGCCTGACTCCCTTCTGCGCGTTAGAGCGCCGCGGCTCTGCGCTATATTTGCGCAGCCGCGTCTAATTCCCAGGTGGGCAGCGTGACAGAAAAGACGCGCCAATCGTTTTGGGAGTCCAGAGCCCAGGTAGGCTATTTTTAAATTTTTCTTTGGGGGGGCCGTATAGCCTCGTACTCGCGGCGCGCTCCGCCGTTTCCGCGAGTGCGTTGTGATGCGGAGCCCGCCCTCCCGGAGCCGGGGGAACGGCTCAAACAGTGTCATGGCGGAGTGGAGCGACTCCGATGAGGAATGGTTGTGGAGGGTTGGGTTTGAGGCGCTCTGCGCAGAGGAAAATCTGGACATTGTCTAGATTTCCGATGACGAGGCGGGCGAACCTTACCTGTATGGGCACATTCTGCCCGTACACACCCTCCGCAACACTGAGGAGTTCTGGACGGAGGGTCCAGTCCGGTTTGTTAAACCCCCGGTGGCGAGACACAGACGCAGAGCGTGGCGACGGCGTGGGCTGAAGCCGCAGCGGGCGCACAGCGCAGCCGCGGAGCGCGAAGCGTGGAGAGGGCGGTACCGGATCCGCCGCCTGAGTGCGCGAATGTGTTGTGTCCCCCTTCCTCCTATGTGTTGTGTCCCCCGTCCTCCTATGTGTCGTCTGACCAGTCTGTCATCCCCATGTCCGACATGTTTGTCTCGTTGTGTTTGGGCGTTGCGGTGGGGGTTTATATGTTTTGTGTTCAGGATGGAGAGCCGGAGGTGCCGGCCGAGGTCATGCCAGCGCGCGTGCCCGCCGAGGTCCGCGCAGCCTGCGTGCCCGCCGAGGTCCGCCCAGCCTGCGTGCCCGCCGAGGTCCCGGCAGCCTGCGTGCCCGCCGAGGTCCGCCCAGCCTGCGTGCCCGCCGAGGTCCGCGCAGCCTGCGTGCCCCGCCGAGGTCCGCCCAGCCTGCGTGCCCGCCGAGGTCCGCGCAGCCTGCGTGCCCGCCGAGGTCCGCGCAGCCTGCGTGCCCGCCGAGGTCCGCCCAGCCTGCGTGCCCGCCGAGGTCCGCGCAGCCTGCGTGCCCGCCGAGGTCCGCCCAGCGTGCGTGCCCGCCGAGGTCCGCCCAGCCTGCGTGCCCGCCGAGGTCCGCGCAGCCTGCGTGCCCGCCGAGGTCCGCCCAGCGTGCGTGCCCGCCGAGGTCCGTCCTGCCTGCGTGCCCGCCGAGGTCCAGCCAGCGCACGCGCCCATACCGCAGCCCAGGGGCGTCACGCCGCCCATCCCGCGGCCCAGGGGCGTCACGCCGCCCATCCCGAAGCCCAGGGGGCGTCACGCCGCCCATCCCAAGCAGCAGGGGCCGCACGCCGCCCAGCCCGAGGTCCAGGGGCCGCACGCCGCCCAGCCCGAGGTCCAGGGGCCGCACGCCGCCCAGCCCGAGGTCCAGGGGCCGCACGCCGCCCAGCCCGAGCAGCAGGGGCCGCACGCCGCACGCCCCGCCGCCAGGGGGCATCCGCCTCGCCAAGCCGCCACGGGGCGCCCGCCTCGCCCCGCCGCCAGGGGGCGTCCGCCTCGCCACGCCGCCAGGGGGCGTCCGCCTCGCGCGAATGTGTTGTGTCCCCCTTCCTCCTATGTGTTGTGTCCCCCGTCCTCCTATGTGTCGTCTGACCAGTCTGTCATCCCCATGTCCGACATGTTTGTCTCGTTGTGTTTGGGCGTTGCGGTGGGGGTTTATATGTTTTGTGTTCAGGATGGAGAGCCGGAGGTGCCGGCCGAGGTCATGCCAGCGCGCGTGCCCGCCGAGGTCCGCGCAGCCTGCGTGCCCGCCGAGGTCCGCCCAGCCTGCGTGCCCGCCGAGGTCCGCGCAGCCTGCGTGCCCGCCGAGGTCCGCCCAGCCTGCGTGCCTGCCAAGGTCCGCGCAGCCTGCGTGCCCGCCGAGGTCCGCCCAGCCTGCGTGCCCGCCGAGGTCCGCGCAGCCTGCGTGCCCGCCGAGGTCCGCGCAGCCTGCGTGCCCGCTGAGGTCCGCCCAGCCTGCGTGCCCGCCGAGGTCCGCGCAGCCTGCGTGCCCGCCGAGGTCCGCCCAGCGTGCGTGCCCGCCGAGGTCCGCCCAGCCTGCGTGCCCGCCGAGGTCCGCGCAGCCTGCGTGCCCGCCGAG
>JAFMOC010000127.1:1180000-1310000 GCA_019802505.1 Corydoras sp. C115 | reverse complement strand
TTTGAAAGTTTCCCCTTTTTTATTGCATAACAAAGTATTTGCGAAGCAAATCAGATATTGACAGGCTTATCTGTTAATTCCTTGTTCTTTTATCATGTGTATCATCTGCTCTGTGATGGATTAACAACCTGTACCAGGTATCTTTTTACCCCAATTATATAATTGATTGAAACTGGTGCAGAATGGTGGTTCAGTGGTTAGCATGTTACCTAATCTAGGTGTTTGCATATTTCTTCCCGTGTCCGCAGTCCAAATACATGGATTCAATGTAAATTCAATGCTCAAAATTGCCCTATATAAGGTGTGATTGTGTGAGTAAGTGTCTGCCCAGTGATAGATTGGCGCCCTGTCCTGGGTGTATCTGCCCAGCGCCTGAAACGTTCTCCCCTGAATGGGCATGGGGAACCGTAGAGGATAAAACGGAAGATAATAAATCATTGATTGAAACTGTAATTAATATTGAATATAATATTTTTTGTAATTAATATTGGGGGTGGCATGGTGGCTTAGTGGTTAGTATGTTCTCTCAGCGCTAGGGATTCCCGGTTCGAATCCCAATCTGGGTGGAGTTTCCATGTTCTCCCTGTGACCGCGTGGGTTTCCTCCAGGTTCTCCGGTTTCCTCCCACAGTCCAAAATCATGGATCAAGATCAATTTAATTCTCCAAATTACCCCATATAGAGTATGTCTGTGTGAGTGAGTGTGTGCTCAGTGATAGATTGGTGCCCTGTCCTGGGTGTTTCTGCCCAGCGCCCGAAACGTTCTCCCCTGGACGTTCCCCCCCCCAACTCTAGTAGAGGATAAAGCGGAAGATAATGAATGGATGGATGGATTTATATTGCAGGCGCTGTTCTCTCTGTGTCCGTGTGGGTTTCCTTCGAGTTGTCCAGCTTCCTCCCACAGTCTAAAAACATGGATTTAAGGTAAATTAAATGCTCTAAATTGCCACATACAGTGTGTGTGTGTGTGTGTGTGTGAGAGAGTGTGTGCGCAGTGATAAACTGGACTGTGGACATGGGGAGAACTCCACCCAGATTAATTGGTAATTAATTATTTAATTAATTACCACTGAGCCACCGTGCTGCCCCAGTTTCAATCAATTATATAATTGTTACAGGTTGTTAATCCATCACAGAGCAGATGGTACACATGATAAAAGAACAACTAAATAAACAGATAAGCCTGTCAATATCTGATTTGCTTTGCAAATACCTTGTTATTCCATAAAAAATGGAAACTTTCTAAAAGGAAATCTAAATTATAATCATTATTATATAATATTTTATTTGCATGACTTACAGTGGGTTGCAAAAGTATTCATACCCCTTGAACTTTTCCATATTTTGTCACATTACAACCACAAACATAAATATATTTCACTGGAATTTAATGTGAAAGACCAACACCAAGTGGTATACAATTGTGAAGTGGAAGGAAAATTATACATGATAAATACATGATTTTTACAAATAAAAAACTGAAAAGTGCGACGTGCAAAAGTATTCAGCCCCCCTGAGTCAATACTTTGTGGAGCCACCTTTTGCTGCAATTACAGCTGCAAGTCTTTTAGGGTATGTCTCCACCAGCTTTGCACATCTAGTGACTGAAATTCTTGCCCATTCCTCCTTGCAAAACAGCTCAAGCTCAGTCAGATTGGATGGAGAGCGTTTGTGAACAGCAGTTTTGAGATCTTGCCACAAATTCTCAATTGGGTTTAGGTCTGGACTTTGACTGGGCCATTCTAACACATGAATATTCTTTTTTTTAAACCACTCCATTGTAGCTCTGGCTTTATGTTTTAGGGTCGTTGTCCTGCTGGAAGGTGAACCTCCGCCCCAGTCTCAAATCTTTTGCTGACTCCAACAGGTTTTCTTCCAAGATTGCCCTGTATTTGGCTCCATCCATCTTCCCATCAACTTTGACCAACTTCCCGGTCCCTGCTGAAGAAGCACCCCCAGAGCATGATGCTGCCACCACCATATTTGACAGTGGGATGGTGTTTTCAGAGTGATGTGCAGTGTTATTTCTCCGCCACACATAGCGTTTTGCATTGTGGCCAAAAAGTTCAATTTTGGTCTCGTCTGACCAAAGCACCTTCTTCCACATGTTTGCTGTGTCCTCAACATGGCTTCTGGCAAACTGCAAACGGGACTTCTTATGGTTTTTCTTTTAACAATGGCTTTCTCCTTGCCACTCTTCCATAAAGACCACATTTGTGTAGTGCACGACTAATTGTTGTCCTGTGGACAGTTTCCCCCACCTGAGCTGTGGCTCTCTGCATTTCATCCAGAGTCACCATGGGCCTCTTGGCTGCCTCTCTGATCAGTGATCTCCTTGTTCGGCCTGTAAGTTTAGGTGGACGGCCTTGTCTTGGCAGGTTTACTGTGGTGCCATACTCTTTCCATTTCCGGATGATGGATTGAACAGTGCTCCGTGAGATGTTCAAAGCTTTGGAAATCTTTTTATAACCTAAGCCTGCTTTAAACTTCTCCAAAACCATATTCCTAACCTGTCTGGTGTGTTCTTTGGACTTCATGATGCTGTTTGCTCCCCAATATTCTCTTAACCAACATCTGAGGCCGTCACGGAGCAGCTGTATTTGTACTGAGATTAGATTACACACAGGAGGACCCTTTTGAGTCATTAGCACTCATCAGGCAACTTCTGAATGCAATTGGTTGCACTCAGGGAAAAGGGGGCTGAATACTTTTGCACGTCCACACTTTTCAGTTTTTTTATTTGTAAAAAAAAAATGTTTGATTCATGTATAATTTCCTTCCACTTCACAATTGTATACCACTTTGTGTTGGTCTTTCACATTAAATTCCAGTGAAAATATTTATGTTTGTGGTTGTAATGTGACAAAATATGGAAAAGTTCAAGGGGTATGAATACTTTTGCAACCCACTGTATATAACAAAGCCACAGGGCTGGTTTTATTTATGCACGTTTCTGTGTGTGAGTGTGAGTGTGTCCAGCAACATCTACCCAGCACCTGAAATATTTTCCCCTGGATGAATAATTTTATATTGCTATACAGTTGGATCACCGGAACTGGTCCAGATTGGATTTTCAGTACCATTGTTAAACCTGTCTCCATACAGTCTGAGATCTTGTAGTGGTCACCTGACTCATCCCTGACTCTCAGCAGGAGTTCAAGCTGCAGGAATTCACTGTAATGCAGGATAACTTTGTAGTCAGTGGATTATAAATCATGTGCTGCAATTTACGGGGTTCATGTGAAGGCTTTTGTTTTTTTTCTCTGCCTGTTATGTAATTTCACTGACCAAAAGAATTAAGACACCTCTTAGCCAGACTTATTTAAGCATATAGACATCACATTGGTTACAATAGCTTACTTTTCCAATGTGTTTTTACACAAGGCTTTGAAGTCTGTGTCAGTTAGAATTAAAAAGATAAAACAGTCAGTACAAAACCAAAAATGTCTCAATGGATTTGAATTAATATTCAAGGGTATATATATATATATATATATATATATATATATATATATATATTATATATATATATATATATAATATATATATATAGTATATATATATATATATATATATATATATATATATATATATATATAGGGTGGCACGGTGGTTTAGTGGTTAGCATGTTCTCCTCTCAGCGCTGTGTGTTTGTGTTTGTGTGTGTGTGTGTGTGTGTGTGTGTGCCCAGAGATTGGTGCACCGCGCCCAAAACGTTCTCCCCTGGACGCGACCCTAATAGAGGATAAAGCGGAAGATAATGGATGGATGGATAGTTATTTAATTGGTAAAAATTTTTACTATAATTCATGTGTTGTCATTGACAATGAACAATTGTGAAATTGTTTACCAGACAAAGAGATGAAGCTAATATAGGGGGAGGGGTAAAAATACAGGGTTGTGTGATGACAATACACACAAGAGGAAAGCAAATGCTTATATACCCCTGAAGAAAATGCAACAGATGTGTCCCAGCACTGACGTTCAGGAGCTCTGAGCATAAATACAGTTAATGCTGGGAATGGTAAGTGCATTTGCAGATTAAAAAATAAAAAGTGAACCTCATCATCATGCTAAAGGGCTATGCCATGCTGCCATGATTGTCAAGGCTTGAGAAATAAAAGTCTGGTCACAGATATTACTGTCACATATCTGCTTGCATCTCTCTCACGGAAGCTTTAAATTTTAACATTTCATTTAGTTTTTTTAATTCAGTTCCTTCACGGTATTTACCCACAGGGTTTTTTTCCTTCTTAATTCATGTTCATTCATTGGTTTGCATTTGTCGGTTACTTTTTTCCGGTTCCTCATAGTAAGGACTTGTATGTCTTGTGGTTTTGCTTTCTGTTTGGATGGTATTTGTGGTACACATGTATGAGAAATCTTCCTGTTGGATTACTTTGTCTGTGTGGTTCCCCTGGCTTAGGTCCAAGCTCTAGATGCGTTTAAAAAAGCATAACAATCACATTACATTAACTTCTCCCCTAGCAACGGCTCCAAAGATTATTAAGGTAACGACTATATGGCTAAGCAAAGTATTGTAATAATGCAGCCAAAGTTAAACAGCTGAAAATAGTCAAAAAAGTTACAAAGGACCTCTGTAGTGGTCAGTGGAATTAGCGATTCAGCGTTGAGTCCACCCACCGATTTGCCTGGGACATTCCGTTATCCGGGCACGGCATGTTGGCAAATAGGACGGATCTGATCCTGACACCCCCTCACCAACTTCTAGGACATTAACACGAGATTATTTAAGTATCCGAAGTGACTTACATGGGTGGCATGGTGGCTTAGTGGTTAGCACGTCCTCCTCTCAGCACTAGGGATTCCCGCTTCGAATCCCAATCTGGGTGGAGGGTACATGTTCTTCCCGTATCCGCGTGGGTTTCCTTCGGTTTTCCGGTTTCCTCCCACAGTCCAAAAACATGGATCAGTCAACTGAATTCTCCAAATTGCCCCATATAGTGTGTGTTTGTGTATATATCTGTGTGAGTGAGTGTGCCCAGCGATAGATTGGTGCCCTGTCCTGAAACGTTTTCCCCTGAATGGGCATGGGGAACCCCAACAAGATAAAGCGGAAGATAATGGATAGATGGAAGTGACTTACATGTACTTGGTTGGGGTCAGAGCACAGAGTTGTATGATGATGATGATGATGATACAAGCCCCGTGGAGCAATGAGGGTTAAGGGTCTTGCTCAAGGACCCACATTGGTAACTTCAGTGGACCTGAGATTTGAACCCACAACCTTCGGATTGGTAGTCCACACCTTAACCATTGAGCTATCACACCCACAGGGAAGAAGAAGCCCTTGCTTAAAACTGCTTAAAATAGCTGAGGGAAAGAGCAACTGACTGCCCTCTGTTTCTGCCTAAGGCCAACAGTAGGTTAGTGTTCTTAGTTATTACGGCACCCAATGGTTCATTGAACATGATGGAAATGCTATTTGCACCCTTAGGCGATGGGACAATCTATAACTCAATAAATCTATTACTTACAAAGACACACATTATATGTGGCAATAGGTGTTATATGTGGCTATGGGGCAATTTAGATAGGGATTCAAGCATTCAAGGGTTTTTATTGTCACATCACCTAGTACTGGGGTACTGGTGAGTGAAAAACTTATGAGCAAGCGCCCACAACTGTGCAAATAAAAAGCGATATTTACAAATATAAGAAAGAAAATATACAATAAATTTGGGGCTTATTATCTTCTGATTAGTCCTCTTTTAGAGTCGCAGGGATAGGGAAACAGGGTTTCCCATGACCATCCAGGGGAAGAACATTTTGGGTGCTGGGCAGATACACCAAGGACAGGGCGCCAATCTATTGATGGGCTCACATATTTATACAGCATACACACAACCACACATTATATGGGGCAATTTTGAGCACTCAATTGACCTTAAATCAATGTTATGGCACTGATAATAATAAAGTGGCGACATGATGGTGTAGTGATTAGTACGTCTGCCTCTCAGCACTGGGGATCGTGGTTTCAATCCTGATCTGAGTAAAATTACCATGTTCTCCTCTTTTCTACCTGGGATTTCTTCCACAGTCTAAAAAAATGTGGATTTAAGGTGAATTTGCTGATCAAAATTGCCCCAATATAGTGTGTGTGAGTGAATGTGTGCTCAGTGAAAGATTGGCGCCCTGTCCTGGGTGTATCTGCCCATTACCCAAAATGTTCTCCTCTAGATGGACATGAGGAACCCTCCCCCCACAACCCTAGTAGAGGATAAAGCGGAAGATAATGAGATGCGAGAACACGCGCAATCTTTTCTGCATTCCTGAGATAATCAGGTGCATGTGGAATGCGTCATGAGTTCTAGCATGACTTGAGAAAGAACACAGGAAAACTGTAGGTTTTTAACTTTCAGTCCTGTGACTCAGCGAATGTTTCCTTAGAACTCGAAGAACAAAAACACTTTTGTCCTTTCAGGGAATTTCTAAATGAGATACTGTTACGGCGGGGTGCGGGCATAAAGTATTAGATCTGGGTTTCAGAAAATTTATTTTATTGAGAGGTTCCACACTGGGCGAGTGAGTATGTGCCCAGCGATAGATTGGTGCCCTGTCCTGGATGTGTCTGGCCAGCGCCCGAGACGTTCTCCCCTGGATGGGCATGGGGAACCCCCCCACTGCGACCCTACTAGAGGATAAAGCGGAAGATAATTGATGGATGGAGGGTTCCACACAGGTGACGATAACTAAAAACAGCTAAACAACAAACAAAGTCTGTATCGCTGCAATGGAAACGAGGGGTCAATTGTGGTTGTGGGAACCGGTCTCCTTAACTTAGTTCTGCGAGGACCAATCCACCTACACAAGAGGAAATCAAATGCTTATGAGCCCTTGAAGAACATGCAACAGATGTGTCCCAGCACTGATGCTCAGGAGCTCTGAGCATAAATAAAGTTAGTGCAGAGAATGGTAACTGAATCTGCAGATTAAAAAATAAATAAATAGTCAAGCACCTGAGACTGATCATAATGCCAAAGCGCAATACTATGCTGCCATGACTGCAAAGACATTATTCATCCTTCCATCCATCCATTATCTTCTGCTTTATCCTCTATTAGGGTCGCGGGGGGTTCTCCATGCCCATCCAGGGGAGAATGTTTCGGGTGCAGAACCCATCCAGGACAGGGTGCCAATCTCTCGCTGTCTTCCTGTTGGATTACTTTGTCTGTGTGTTCACCTGGCTTAGGGCCAAGCTGTAGTTGCTTTTCAAAAAAGCATAACAATCACATTACGGTAACTTCTCCCCTAGCAACAGCTCCAAAGATTCTTAAGGCAACGACTAAATGGCTAATTAAAGTATTGTAATAATGAAGTCAAAGTTAAACAGCCGAAAACATGGGCTAAAAAGTTACAAAAAGCCTCTGTAGTGGTCAGTGGAATTGAGCGTTGAGTCCACCCACCGTTTTGCCATCCATCCATTATCTTCCACTTTATCCTCTACTAGGTTCGCGGGGGGGGGGGGGGGGGGGGGGGGGGGGGGTTTTCTCCCCATGCCCATCCAGGGGAGAACCTTTCAGGCACTGGGCAGATACACCCAGGACAGGTTGCCAATTCAATTCAATTGACCTTGATCCATGTTTTTGGACGGTGGGAGGAAACCGGAGAACCCGGACGAGGAAAGCCACGCGGACGCGGGGAGAACATGGAAACTCCACCCAGATTGGGATTCGAACCGGGAATCCACAGTGCTGAGAGGAGAACATGCTAACCACTAAGCCACCATGCTGCTATTTTATCATCCAACAATGATAATATTATTCAAATATTTAAGAAGCCCGGGGAAATAGCAGTGTGTAAATGCCAAGAGCAGAACTCATGCTAAATGCACGTGATCGTTGAGCCCTCAGGTGGTATCGTTTCTGAAACATGCTCAGTCATGCGGATGTGATGGACAGAGTCACATGGGCAAAGCAGGGAAAAATTATCATGGTCATCAGCTGAGTTTTGAAGATCTTGAGTCATCTCATCGAAAGAGAAATGTGTTTTATGGTCAGTTGGTTCTATGGTTCAGATTCTTTTGGGAAAAACAGGTTTCTATGTCTATATCTAGAACCCCAAAATTAATTACTATATATATATATATATATATATATATATATATATATATATATATATATATATTCATTCATTCTTTCATTATCTCCCGCTTTATCCTCTATTATGGTCGCGGTGGGGTTCCCCATGCCCATCCAGGGGAGAACATCTCGGGCGCTGGGCAGATAGACCCAGGACAGGGCGCCAATCCATTGCTGGGCACACACTCACTCACACAGACACACTCTATATGGGGCAATTTTGAGAATTCAATTGACTTGATCCATGTTTTTGGACTGTGGGAGGAAACCGGAGAACCTGGAGGAAACCCACGCAGACACGGGGAGAACATGGAAACTCCACCCAGATGAGGATTCGAACCGGGAATCCCTAGCGCTGAGAGGCAAACGTGCTAACCACTAAGCCACCGTGCCGACCTATATATACATATATATATATCACTACAACTATATATCTAGAACCCCAAAAGGCTTTTGATGATATGACACCATGATACAGTTTTATTTGATTAGACTTATGCTGAATATGGTTTGGTTAATCATTAATATATTTTTTTAACCAAATAACCATCATAATCTGCCATTTATTAATTCATGCATTATCTTTCGCTTAATTATTTTGGGGTCGAGAGTGTGTGAGGAGGTTCCCCTACCCATCCAGAAGAGAACGTTTCAGGCGCTGGGCAGATACACCTATAACAGGGTGCCGATCTTTCACTGGGCACACTCTCACTCACCCAGTCACATACACAAACACACACAATATGGGGCAATTTAGGGCATTTAATTTAAAATCCAGTGTGGCATGGTGGCTTAGTGGTTAGCATGTTCTCCTCTCAGCGCTCAGGATCCAGGTTCGAATCCCAATCTGGGTGAAATTTCCGTGTTCTCTCCGTGTCTGCGTGGGTTTCCTCCGGGTTCTCTGGTTTATTCCCATAGTCCAAAAACATGGATTCAAGATAAATAGAATACATTGCCCCATATAGAGTGTGTGTGTGTGTGTGTGTGTTTGAGTGAGCAGGTGTGCCCAGCGGTAGATTGGCGCCCTGTCCTGGGTGTATCTGCCCAGCACCCGAAACGTTCCTCCCCCCCCCGCGACCCTAGTAGAGGATAAAGCGGAAGATAATAACTGAATGAACTTATTTATTGGGTGGCACGGTGGCGTAGTGGTTAGCACGGTTACCTTCAGCACTGGGGATCCAGGTTCGAATCCTGATCTGATTTAGGTTTATTGCAGGAAGTCTGTGGTTTGTGGGGTACCCTTCACCTCTTTTTATTGTTGTGTAGTCGAACAATTACAAAACAGAAGAACTTGTTCACATTCTTTGTCTTTTACTGAATGAAGTCTGCTGTGTCACAGTGCACATTGTGTTAATGCTATTATCCAGACAGCTCTGAGCTCCGGAAATAACCAGGATTTAATCAGACAACCCAGGGATGTCAGCTCCAGATATATCGCCGGATTTAAGGACAGCTCACCTGAGCTAGCGTGGGGGGAGGGGGGGTTAAGCAGAGGGATGAATGAGAGGGAGTGGAAAGCTAGCGGTGTGAAGTGAGTGGAAGGATGGAAGGATTACACAATGAGTCAGCATCAGGAAGATACTTTAAAAATACCTCATAATCCTTTGCCATCATCATCATTACAATCTAATCAAGCGACAGGTCGGGCATTTCACACCGAACCATCTGATTTCATCCAACTGTCAAGAACTATTTTACGGCTTTATGCCGGAGGTCACATGCTGCACTGTGTTAAACAAACTCTGGTTATTACTTAAATGCTGTGCTTTAATAGCTTCAACTGCTTTTCTTTGTTTCTTTTGAAAGTTTACTAATTTCCTAGAGGTGTTGTCAGCTCTTCATCCATGGCTCTGCTGAAGCACTTTGGCTACGGCGATTACTGGATGGAACCTGGATTTTTATTGGACTGGCAGTCCTGCATGACGCCCTCAATGGACTTATATAGATTTTTTCGGCATTTTTTTAAATAATAGTACATTGTCACAAAACAGCTTTAAAGTGTTATAAGCCTTTGAACCCCCAAAGAGCAAACCGAAGCAAAGAAAAAACTCCCTGTTGATATTTTAAGAAAGAAACTTTGGGAGGTCAAAAGACTCAGTGGGGGACTCCTTGAATGGCAGGCAGCATCAACAGTGTAGGACACTAATGTACAGATTGTGTGATGATCAGGTGACCTGTATTTAACAATTGGAAAACTCTATAAGTCCATTGAGGGCATCCTTCAGGACTGCCAGTCCAATAAAAATCCAGATTCCATTCAAGTAATCATCATAGCCACAGTGCTTCAGCAGAACTATGGATGAAGAGCTGACGACACCTTCAGGAAATTAGTAACACCTCAAAAGAAACAAACAAGAGCTAATAATAAAGCACAGTGATTAATTGATAACCAGATTTTGATTGACACAGTGCAGCATGTGACTCCGTCTAACGTATGCTAAACACTCCGGCTACGTGTGCTCACTTCACTGTGTGTGTATGTGTGTTTCACTGCACGGATGGGTAAAATGTGGAGGACTGATTCCATGTGTATGCACACAAAGGCAAAATGGACAACTTTATTACTTAATGCAAACCATTTGAGTTTTTATTGCATTTATAGAATGTGTTTTTATATATATGGCACAGTATTGGAAATGAATACTGAATACAGTTAGGAAACAAGCAAAATATTTGTATTTAAAAAAAACTATATCCTATATCGTGTTAAATTACTTCATCCTAAATTAATTCTGCTTTTGTGAAGTATAAAATTATTAATTACCATTAATTATTTAATCAATTGGTAATTTTTCTTAATTGATTCATGTGTTGTCATCGACAATGAACAATTGTGCAAAGTTTCAGCTTAATTGGCTATCGAGAAGTAGGTGAGGCTTTTTAAAATTTTTTACCAGACACACAGACAAACAGATGAAGCTAATATAGGGGTGAAAATAATAATAATAATTATTATTTTAATAATAAAAATCCCTATTGTGAAATCTCCATTTTTCAGTTCAAATCATTCCAACAGTGATAATGTTACAGGGTTAATGTCTTCTTTACTCACGTATCATTCAAGGTCATGGGAATTGGCCGAAGAATAGAAAAACAAACCCATACACAGTTAGACAAGCAACGCTCAGATTTCAAACAACAAGTCCACAATCCAATTAGAAGAATTATGCAGCTGTGAACACAAAAAATGAGAGGCTTTACAAAATGAGGTTTAATTAAATCAATATTTTAGGGAATTAGTAAGAGATCTTTTTTGTAGCGTCATTGTACTTTAGTAACGTTTACAGCTGACAGTATCGACTGATCGTCGATTGGGGTGGCACAGTGGCTTAGTGGTCTGCACGTTCGCCTCTCGGCGCTGGGGATCCAGGTTCGAATACCAATCTGGGTGGCGTTTCCGTGTTGTTGTCAGTGTGGGTTTTCTCCGGGTTCTCCCGTTTCCTCCCACAGTCCAAAAACATCGATTCAAGATAAATTGGCTGCTCTTAATTGCCCCTTTCTAAATCACCACTATATAGTTAGCGTGTGGCGTGATGTTAATTTTTTATTTTTATTTTGCTCTTAAATTAAAATTGTTACATTGTTTTAGTCATAAAATGTGAGAATACAAAAAATATATTTGTAAAATTTTTATAAGGTGGCTTAGTTGTTGGGACGTTCGCCTTGGAGCCCTGGGGATCTATGTTCTCCTTGTGTCTGCATGGGTTTCCTCCGGGTTCTCCGGAACATGGATTCAAGGTAAACTGAATGCTCAAAATTGCCCCATATAGAGTGTGTTCAGGATAGATTGGTTCCCTCTCCTGGTGCATCTGCCCAGCACCCAAAACATTCTCCCCAGGTGGGCATGGGGAACATACCCTAGTTGAGGATTAAGCAGAAGATAATAGATGAATGTTGATCGTTAGCAAGTCCTCCAAAATATATTAATTTAAATTTGCAAAATCATACAGCCAAAGCACGTTTGCCTCTCAGCCCTGGGGAATCCAGGTTCGAATCCCCATCTGGGTGGAGTTTCCATGTTCTCCCCATGTCCACGTGGGTTTTCACTGGGTTCTTCAGTTTCCTCCCACAGTCCAAAAACATTGATTCAAGGTAATTTGAATGCTCTAAATTGCCCTTATATATGTTTTTGTGTGAGCGATAGATGTTCCCAGCTATAGTTTCTCCTAGAACCCACGATCATTGTAGAGGATTAAGCAAAAGATAATGACTGAATATTTTAAAGACATACTAACTACAAAACTAATTAACTACAATCTTTTGACAACAAACCCCAAAGTGTTTAAGAAAAGTGGCAAAATCACAAATGACACTTTTAAATATGTTGACGAATCATTTATATATATATATATTTTTTACAATTATAATAAGCAGCAATATAATATAGAATAAAATAAAAAGGTAGGAAATCACTGTATACCACAATTCATGGACACGTACACTCATAATCTGCTTTCCCATGCTCTTTGACCTGCAGAATAAGGGTTCTCAGTGCCTGTCCAGAGAGACACCTGCTAAGTTTTTCCACCTCATTTCACTCGAGAGCTTTTATCAGAATTGTATTACAGCAGGAAAACATTGAGCAATATCAGCTTAAAAAAAGCAATACATCTTATTCATGAATCAATATCACCGAATTTGCAGTAAATATAAACACATTAATTTTGATACAGGAAAGATTAAGCAGAACCTTTTTAAAAAAAAATGTTAAAGCAATCCAATTGCGATAAAGAATATATAAAAAATGTAGTAAAACTTTCATGGGTAACAAATTACATAGGTGAGGGTTGCCATTAAGTGAAGCAGGTTTGTAAACCCTTTTAACTATTTTTTTTAGACCGCCTTATAGAACGTCTCCAGACATGAACTTGCTTTTGTGTCCTCGTGTTTATTCCAAATTCACTCTATGAAGCAGAGATCTGAAGTATGAAATTATGCACAATGTCTCCCACTCAGTGTGACTGTTATGAACTTGAAAGAACATGGTCCAGAGCTGTGGTTCAAAAGCTTTATTGCAGAAGACACCGGGTGAAAACAGCCACAGATGCAACGTGACATGAACAGAACATAAACAGTGTTCCAACACTAAACACTGGAAAAGTCAGGGTTCTTAAATATATAGAGGGTAGTCACATTATGGGGAAACATAGCTGAACTGGATTAAACAGATTTACCAGAAAATGAGAATTAAGTAAACACTAAACACACACAGCTGCACCAAATAACACAAATTAACAAAAAACATTACCAGGACCCAATAGGGGGCGCTGATGTGTCATTTCAGATTACTGGTAATACTACCAGCGGCCACATTTGATGTGAAAATGACACACCAGTTAAACTTAAGATTTATTCCTCCTGTGTTCTATTCATTTGTTAGTTGATTTGCATAAAAGCGTCTGCTAAATAATTAAATGTAAATGTAATGTTCTAAATGCACCGCAGGAGGTCATTTATACCTGTGACTACCAAACTCAATAATTCCTCAATAAAATCTTCACTAAGATTTATCTGTGCAATACTCAATATTATAAAATTCATTCTTTATCCTCTGTTAGGGTCGCGGTGGGGTTCCCCATGCCCATCCAGGGGAGAAAGTCTCGGGCGCTGGGCAATATTATAAAATATAATCTGTCCGTAAGGCAGAATCACTAAACAGTTTTAAGAAACTACTTAAGACGCATCTCTTTAACAAATACCTGTTGTAGAAAAAAAAAAAAAAAAAAAAAAAAAAAAAAAAACTTGTGACTTGTGGCTTGTGGTGTTCTCATTTGTAAGTCTCTTTGGATAAAAGCGTCTGCTAAATGACTAAATGTAAATGTAAATGTAAAAAAAATTGTGTTATTGTTTACATTATTAAAAATAACACACAATTGTTTCCCCACTGTTTTATATGAACTGCATTCTGTAATTTGGCCACTAGTATTTGATTGTTTGATTGTCAGAGAAACCGTGAACCTGTTACTCAGCGATTAGCGTTCCCTTAAAAAAAAACAGTCTAGAACGTTTATCAGCGATTTTGCTTTTAATAAACACGTTTGTAAATTAAACTTGTTTTTTATTGTAGTTTGTTTGTGTCCATTTTTTAAAAGCAATAAGGCACTTGAGGTTTGCTTTATTATAAAACGGGTAGTTCAACTCCCTCAATCTGATTGGCTGAGCCGTTTGTCCAGCTGTGACATTATTAGCAATCACATTCATATGAATGCGTGATATACCATACATTGTTTCCCCAATGTTTTTTAGAAACTACGCTCTGTAATTTGGCCACTAGATGGCAATATTTGTTTGGTAGAGAAACCTGTTACTCAGCGATGAGTGTTCACTAGAAAACCGGACTACATTACGTCAAGGAAGATCAGTTTATTGCTTTTAATGATTTTTTTGCTTTTAATAAACACATTTATGAATTATACCTTATTTTTTTTAATTATAGTGTGTTTGTAACCTTTTTATAAAAGCAATAAGACACTCGAGATTGTGTATTAAATCACATGAATATTTCCTAAGAGGAAATTAATTTGGAAGTTATATGAAATGACATTGGGGGAGGAGGGTGGCACGGTGGCTTAGTGATTAGCACGTTGACCTCTCAGCGCTAGGGATTCCCGGTTCGAATCCCATAGTTCCCACAGTCCAAAAACATGGATCAAGGTCTATTGAATGCTCCAAATTGCCCCATATAGAGGGTGTTTGTGTGTGTGTGTGTGTGTGTGTGTGTGTGTGTGTGTGTGAGTGTATGCCCAGTGACCGATTGGTGTCCTGTCCTGGGTGAATCTGCACAGTGCCTGAAACTTTCAGGGAACATGGGGAACCCCCCCCCCCCCCCTCCAAAATGGGCATGGGGAACCCCCCCCCCCCCCCCCCCGAAGAAGAAGCGGAAGATAATGGATGGCTGGACATTGGCGAAAAAAAGTACTCAAAGATCAGGGGTGAGTGGAGGAGCTTTAGCGTCATTATACAAACCTCATGCTCACTGTTCAGTTTTGAACACATCGTGCCTGGCGCTGAGCTCAGCTGATGACAAGCATGTTGCCTTCACACAAAGCCATCATTCATTTCTGCTTTCAGTCCAGCTTATTTACATAACCTTACTACTTTACTACATGCAGTGCAATCGCAAAACACACAAATACTAGAACGACTGTCATTTTCAGTCCTCACTTCTGTCATCTGTAACCAGTTTACAAAAGGTTGTCATTTGGATTTTGGAGTGTTATGATTTGGCATTGCTTCATTCGGTTCTTATGTCAAAAATAATTAGAACTCAGCTGACTACATGAATGTACACTATGGCCTAGGGGTTGCCTCACTGTCAGATACTTAGATTCTCAGTTGGGAAGAAAACAGGTTCTTTCTGTGTGGATTCAGGGTTTGAATCCCAACCTGGGTGGAGTTTCCATGTTCTCCCCGTGTCCGCGTAGGTGTCCTCCGGTTTCTACCCACAGTCCAAAAACATGGATCAAGTCAACTGAATTCTCCAAATTGTCCCATATAGAGTGTGTGTGTGAGTGAGTGAGTGAGTGAGTGCCCAGTGATAGATTGGCACCCTGTCCTATCTGCCCAGCGCCCGAAATGTTCACCCTGGGACCCTTGTAGAGGATGAAGTGGAAGATAATGGATGGTTGGATGAATGAAGGCTTTAAACACCCTCTCCCCATTCAACATAATAAATGAATGCCTGACAATAATTACGTTGTTCCTTAAAATTCTAGCCAATACACAATTAAATTATACAACCTCCGGTTGTTTTTGAGAAACTCCATGCTGCTGTCATTTACTCTGACTTACATAAGACTCATTACAGTGGAGGCTCCTTTCAGCACCCATGTCATGCCAACAGGGGCTCAATTTACAGTACAGCAACAACAACACTGGCTTAAACGTTGTTTTCCCTGCAAACACGTTGATGGCAGCATGTAAAATTTCCACTGAACCCATTTCTTTAGCCATTCACAGAGTTGCCAGGTTCTCAATGCAAGGAAGTGATTCCAAAAAAACACACACATTGCTATTTATCTGCAGTGATCACATGGACAGTACAGTACATGGACAGAAGGATGATTAGTCAACGGATGAGACAAATGCAAACATTTTTATTTAGGAAAAAGTGTTTCAGTTGTGTTTTGTTTCACAACACTGCATTCCAGCAAACATTAAAAAAAAACATCATTTCTTATGATTTAGGTAAAAAAAACTCTTAAGTGCTTTTCTTATCTAATATACAGATTTTCAAATTTTGGAAAATGAAAACCTGATCAGGGCATGGATCAAGGTCTACTGAATTCTCCAAATTGCCCCATATAGAGTATGTCTGTCTGTGAGTGTGCCCAGTGATAGATTGTCGCCCTGTCCTCGGTCTATCTGCTCAGCGCCCGAAACGTCCTTCCCTGGATAGACATGGGGAACCCCTCCCCATGAACCTAGTAGAGGATAAAGCGGAAGATAAAGGATGAATAAATTAATTAAATTGAAATAAGTGCGGCACGGTGGCTTAGTGGTTAGCACGTTCGCCTCTCAGTGCTAGGGATTCCCGGTTCGAATCCCCATCTGGGTGGAGTTTCCATGTTCTCCCCGTGTCCGCGTGGGTTTCCTCCGGGTTCTCAGGTTTCCTTCCACAGTCCAAAAACATAGATCAAGTTAATTGAGTTCTTCAAATTGCCCCATATAGAGTGTGTATGAGTGAGTGAGTGTGTGCCCAGCGATGGATTGGCGCCCTGTCCTGGGTGTATCTGCCCAGCGCCCGAAACGTTCTCCCCTGGATGGGCATGGGGAACCCCACCGCGACCCTAATAGAGGATAAAGCGGATGATAATGAATGAATGAATGAATGAATGAAATTAAAATAATGGCGGCACATCAGAATTTATAACTCTAAACAGTTTTCTTACCTGTTATGGTTTTGCCAACATTTCAGGATGAACTCACTGAACTGACAGAGATTTTTAAATTTTGGAAAATGTACATCTGATCATGGCACAATCTGTATATTGGAGTCCTACACTGTTAATGCTGCCCAGTCGATCAAAGAGGATAAGCCCTGACCGCTGAGCCTTGGTACAAAGTTTATTCCTTAAAAATCATCAGTGATTTTTTTCTTGCCGCTGTCACTTCTGTTAGTCCTAACACTGTAAATCAGCCTAGAACACAGATAGGTTCGTCAGGAGGACATTTTTTTTATTCATTATCTTCTACTTTATCCTCTACTAGGATTGGAGGGGTGTTCCCTATGCCCATCCAGGGGAGAACGTTTCGTGCGCTGGGTGGATACAACCAGGACAGGGTGTCAATCTATCACTGGGCACACACTCACTCACACAGACACACTTTATATAGGGCAATTTAGAGCATTTAATTGGCCTTGACACCATATTTTTGGGCTATGGGAGCAAACTCCACCCAGATTGGGATTCGAACCTGAATCCCCAGCGCTGAGAGGGAAACGTGCTAACCACTAATCCGTCCTCACATAATAAATATAGTGCAAAATATATATTTGCTTTGATTGTACACTGATAAGCTGAAGAATCTGCAATCGGACTAGTGTTGGAATGCAGTACTTTTACATAACAGTGTAACAAAGTGCAGTGTGACTCAGTATGCATCATCAGACAACAATACAACCCACAAAGAGAGTGTGGGTGTGTAGTGTAGTGCTTCCCAACCTTTTCAAACCACAGTACATATTAGAAAAGAAAAAGGGTGTCCCAAGACACAGCACTAAACAAAAAGGTCACAAAGGTATATTCATTGAAATATCTTTTTAAATACTTTGCAAAAACGTTTTAAATATCCCTTGTCATCACTATTACCTGTGGCCTTGTCTATCTCGCAGCATGTTGCAGTAGGTGACATGGTGTTTTATTGCCACCTATAGGCTGAAACTCACCAAAGAAAAGCTTAGAAAATGTTAGAACGTCTGACAGTGGTTTCCTCTCAGTCCCAAAACATGGATTCAAGGTAATGTGACTTCTCTAAATTGCCCCTATATAGTCAGTGTGTGTGTGTAAACGTATAAACACAAGTATAAAAATATAAACATACATCATGCCCCATGTCCTTCACTGATAAATGTTTAAATAAGATCTTGTTTAACCCAACGAATTTACATCTTCACTTCCATCCATCTATCCATTATCTACTAGGGTCATAGGGGGGTTCCCCATGCCCATCCAGGGGAGAACGTTTCGGGCGCTGGGCACCCAGGACATAGTGCCAATCCATTGCTGGGCACAGACTCTCACACACACATACTCACTATATATGGGGCAATTTGGAGAATTCAAATGATCTTTATCCATGTTTTTGGACTGTTTGAGGAAACAGGAGAACCCGGAGGAAACCCACACGGTCACGGGGAGAACATGGAAACTCCACCCAGTCTGGGATTCAAACCGGAAATCGTAATCTGATCCAAGTGATTGTTAAGAAGATGCGTCTTCAGTAACTTCATGAAAATGTCTAGTGACTGCCTTACGGACAGAGTTGGGAAAATGGTTCCACCAATTTGCAGTGGTGAACGCCACGGAGTGAAAATTAGCTCCTCAGTGAGGTGGAACGACAAGCATCACTGGGGCGATGTGAACGTGATGCGAATATGGCTTCATGCTTCTTGTTCCTTGACACCTTAAGAAACACTTTAACCCTTAATTCAAACTTTGGAACTTTAGAAAAAGGAATCATAAAATACAAATTAAAATACTGCTCAAGAAGGCAGTTACAGTTCTATTTTTATTTTCTGTACATACATATATTAGAAAATAGATCTGGTGTGGTGCATTTATTGATGTAGTGTTTATAAGTGTCTGGTTGTTTTGGTGTACAGTGATCTGTATCGTCTGCCAGAGGTGAGGAGCTGAAATAAATTGCCTCCAGCGTGTGAGGGGTCCATGATGGTTTTCTCTGTCCTTTTCCTGGTTCTTGAAATGTACAAGTCCTGCAGGGTGGGCAGAGGAGCACCAATGATTTTTTTTAACAGTTCAAATTGTTCTCTGCAATCTATACCCGTCTTGTTGTGTTGCAGCTCCAAACCAGACAGTAAAAAAAGTGCACAAGACAGGTTTAATATTCTCAGAGTAGAACTGCCTCAGCGGTTCTTGTGGCAAGCCATGTCTCCTCAGTTGATGTAGGAAATGCATCCTCTGTTGAGCCTTTTTGAGCATGGACCCGATGTTAAAAAGTACCTGCAAAATGAAAAAGAAAATGTAAATATAAAAATAAAACCAGTTTGAAGACCTCTGGTCTAATACAAGTTTAAAAATCCATCACTGCTTTGCACCAAAAAGATGTGTACGACTTATACTGTATATTAGGGATTATAATTTCTGCATCACTTGGTCTCTGGATGTTTGAGATTAATGGGTTTTAGGGGAGATTTACTATTGCAACTACTACTTATCATGCAACACAATGTCTCCCTCTGGTGGTAGAAAATAAACGTTGCGATTATGTTTTATAAATACACTGCTCAAAAAAATAAAGGGAACACTTAAACGACACAATATAACTCCAAGTGAATCAAACTTCTGTGAATTCAAACTGTCCACTTAGGAAGCAACACTGATTGACAATGAATTTCACGTGCTGTTGTGCAAATGGAACAGACAACAGGTGGAAATTATTGGCAATTAGCAAGACACTCAATAAAGGAGTGGTTCTGAAGGTGGAGCACAGATCACTTCTCAGTACTTTCTGGCTGATGTTTTGGGCACTTTTGAATGTTGGTGGTGCTTTCACACTTGTCGTAGCATGAGACAACCCACACAGGTGGCTCAGGTAGTGCAGCTCATCCAGGATGGCACATCAATGCGAGCTGTGGGAAGAAGGTTTGCTGTGTCGGTCAGTGAAGTGTCCAGAGGCTGAAGGCGCTACCAGGAGACGTGGAGGAGGCCGTAGGAGGGCAACAACCTAGCAGCAGGACCGCTACCTCCACATTTGTGCAAGGAGGAACAAGAAAAAAGAACAGCAAAATGACCTCCAGCAGGCCACAAATGTGCATGTGTCTGCACAAACGGTTAGAAACCGACTCCATGAGGATGGTATGAGGGCCCAACATCCACAGATGGGGGTTTGTGCCCACAGCCCAACACCGTGCAGGACACTTGGCATTTGCCAGAGATCACCAGCAGATATCTCTCCACAGACAAAAGCAGATTCACACTGAGTACATGTGACAATCTGGAGACGCCGTAGAGAGCGATTTGCTGCCTGCAACATCCTTCAGGTGTTTGGCAGTGATTCAGTAATGGTGTGGGGTGGCATTTCTTTGGAGGGCCGCACAGCCCTCCATGTGCTCGCCAGAGGTAGCCTGACTGCCATTAGGTACCGAGATGAAATCCTCAGACCCCTTGTGAGACCATATGCTGGTGCGGTTGGCCCTGGGTTCCTCCTAATGCAGGACAATGCTAGACCTCATGTGGCTGGAGTGCATCAGCAGTTCCTGTAAGATGAAGGCATTGAAGCTCTGGACTGGCCCGCCCGTTCCCCAGACCTGAATCCAATTGAGCACATCTGGGACAACATGTCTCGCTCCATCCACCAACGTCACGTTGCACCAAGGATTGTCCAGGAGTTGGCAGATGCTTTAATCCAGGTCTAGGAGGAGATCCCTCAGGAGACCATCCGCCACCTCATCAGGAGCATGCCCAGGTGTTGTAGGGACGTGGAGGCCACACACAATACTGAGTCTCATTTTGACTTGTTTTAAGGACATTACATCAAAGTTGAATCATCCTGTAGTGTGTTTTTTCACTTTAATTTTGTGTGCAACTCCAAATCCAGGGCTCCATTGGTTAATTATTTTGATTTTCATTGATGGTTTTTGTGTGATTTTGTCGTCAGTACATTCATCTTTGTACAGAACAAAGTATTCAATGAGTATTTCATTCAGATCTAGGATGTGTTATTTGAGTGTGCCCTTTTTTTTGAGCAGTGTATATATGGTAAGGTGCTGTGTGTATATATATATATATATATATATATATATATATATATATATATATATATATATATATATATATATATATATATATGGTAATGTATGCTGTAGTGTTCATAAGCTGTTTATAAGTGTATGCAGGAGCAAAGAAACTGAGTGTCTGATTGTTTTGGTGTACAGTGATCTGTATCGTCTGCCAGAGGGAAGGAGCTGAAATTACATTTAGTCTTTTAGTAGACGCTTTTATCCAAATCGACAAATGAGAACACCACAAGTCAGTAGTTCCCCCCTATAACAGGTGTTTGTTAAAAAAGATGCGTCCTCAGTAACTTCTTAAAAATGCCAAGTGACTCTGCTTTACGGACAGAGTTGGGAAGATGGTTCCACCATTTTGCAGTGGTGAGCACCACGGAGTGAGAATTAGCTCCTCGGTGAGGTGGAACCACAAGGCGACAATCATCACTGGAGCGAGGTGAACGATCCGGAGTGTATTTTGAGAAGATAGAGTGAAGGTAAGAGGGGGAAGATCCAGAAATGGTCCTGCAGATCAGAGTCAGTGACTTGTACTGAATGTTCGCTTGGGTTGGTTGAATATAAGTCTGGCTGCAGAGTTTTAAGACAAGATGATAAGATAGACCTTTATTTGTCCCACAATGGAGAAATTCACAGTCTCAGCAGCAGTTACATTAGAAGAAAGGTGAAAAAGGTATTTATTTAGGCATTAGAAAGAAATTTTAAAAACTAGGAAAAATTTAAATAGTTAGAAATCTGTATGTAAACGATAAATTCAAATTTTCAGTTATGTACAGACATATAATAGAGGAATAAAATGAAACAAATATTGCACATATGGTATAGTTTGGTATCTGAAGCCTGTCACTGCTTTGCACCAAACAAGTTTTAAAAGATGTGCATGACCCATACTGTATATCAGGGATTATAATTTCTGCATCACTTGGTCTCTGGATGTTTGAGATTAATGGGTTTTAGGGGAGATTTACTATTGCAACTACGACTTACCATGCAACACAATGTCTCCCTCTGATGGTAGAAAATAAACGTTGCGATTATGCTTTATAAATAGTTTCTGTAGATAATCAGCCAGGCTGGTGGCACCAGCGACCCTAGTGTGATGTAGGCACTTCATTACTGTGGCATCCTACTAAAATGTAATTACAGAAATAAGTAAAAAAAAAAATAAAGAAAAAAAAGAAAAGAAAAGAATGGCAGCCAGTGGCTTAGTGGTTAGCAAGGTCGCCTCTCAGCGCAGGGGATTCGATTCCCAATCTTAGTGGAGTTTTAATCTTCTCCAGTTTCCTCCCACGGTCCAAAAACATAAATTCAGGGTAAAGTGAATGCTTTAAATTTATATAGTGCCACACTATTTGCCCCACATAGTGTGTGTCTGGGTGCCTAGAGCTAGATTGGCGTCCTGTCCTGGGTGTATCTGTCCAGTGCATGAAATATTCTACCCTGGATGGGCATGGGCATGGGGACCCCCCCCCACGGCCCTAGTAGAGGATTAAGCGGAAGATAATGAATTTAATTTTTTTAAAATCTTTTTTTTAATTAAAATAAAGGCGGCGCAAAATAATGGCGGCACAGTGGCTTAGTGGTTAGCATGTTCGCCTCTCGGTCCTGGGGATTCAGGTTCGAATCTCGATCTGGATGGAGTTTCCATTAATTGAATGCTTTAAATTGCCCCATATAGTGTGGGTCTGTGTCAGTGTGCATAGTGATAGATTGGCACCCAATCTGGGTGTATCTGCCCAGCACCTAAAATGTTCCCCCTGGATGGACATGAGGAACCCCAAGGCAAACAGTGAAACAAATCAAGCTGATTTCTTTAAATCACTTCTGATCGCTTACCTTTTTTACAGAGACATCTGATTATGCAGCCAACAACCACGACAAACATCAGCAGTGAAATCAGTAGAGGAAGCCTGAATGATCGAATATCTCGATTCGATTTATCTACAAACACAAACATATGATTAAGTTACTGTTGGGAGTAAAATAAATCTGAGACAGTAAATCATACATAAGGAATAGCCTACCCCACGTGACAGTGATGTTTGTTGGTACGCTGCTGTGATAAACTACACAGTGGTAGTTTGGCCTTTCTGCGTTCTCCTGCAGTCTGATCACACTTCTGGTCTGATATGTACCATCGTTGTTAGGGAGCACATCATTTATGACATCATCTACTAACTGCAGATCTGCATTAAACCATTGCACCTGCACCGTTCGGGGATAAAACCCAGTCACGTGACATGTGAGCAGATTGTAACCTGCACTCGGTTTCTCAAAGATGCTGACCTGTGGAACTTAAGCATGACAAAAAAAGACTTAGAACTATTAAAAACTCTGCTTCTATATTATACTTTTGTTTAAAACATTTAAAACACAGTGGACACAATGACTAGATGTAGTGTTACTATATAATGATATGTGGGGGTTCCCCATGCCCAGCTAGGGGAGAATGTTTTGGCTGAATCTATCACTGGGCACACGCTCACTCACACACACACACACACACACACACACACAAACTCTATATCTGGCAATTTAGAGTATCCATAATTACCAAGAATCCATGCTATTGGACTATGGAAAGAAACCAGGGAACTCGGAGGAAACCCACGTGGTCAACATGGAAAATCCACCAAGAATTGGGATTCAACTAACCATTCCACAGTGCCACCCTCAAGTTAAATTAACTGCTCTAAATTGTCCCTATATAGTCTGTGTAAGAGTGTGTGCCCAGCGATAGATTGGCGCCCTGTCTTGGGTGTATCTGCCCAGTGCCCGAAACGTTCTCCCCTGCAGAGGGGAGAGCATGAGGAGCATGAGGAACCCTCTGTATTTTTGCCTTTACATCGTTATTAATAATAGCTTCACATTTTATATATTCACCATACATGAGCTTCTCAAAGTAAGATTTAAAACAAAAATACATTTGTAGCACAATATGTAAGCCTAATGTGAACACGGTGTTGATTTTTTTTATTTCTGTTGTGGAATTTAAGCTTTTTATTTCCTTTAAGTTTAATTCATAGCAATCATATAACTTTACGAGATTAATTACTAAAAAAAATCATTTTATTAAATACACTTCCATGTGAATAAAATATCACGCCAGCACTAATTGCACTGTAATGAACACAAGTAAGCTTTGTGCCTAATCAGCAGTGAAAACACATCTTACCCATCTTCATTTTTACACCAGGAGCATTTTCCAGAAATATCTTGAGACACTCAAAACATTTCTTTGTGTAAAAATTTGTTGTGATGTCGATTGTATCTGGATCATTCTCGCTCTGTCTCTTGAATTCAAGGGCTTGTGGACAGGAAGCATTATATGTCATATTGTCAAAATCTAAACTTAAAAAGTCATTTCCATTGAAGCCATGAACCAATAATGATTTGTGGGTCCCATTTGGATAGTACACACATTGACCATAGGCTTGATAAATGTGTGAGAAAGAACCTGAAATTCAAAAAAACAAAGACAAACTGATGGGGTAAAAAGTTAATTTTTTGCCAGTCCTTTTATTAATTAATATCATATTACCAGTCAAGTTGAACTGCTGGACAGCAGATTTGAGAGCTAAATCCATGTTATGACGGTTAATGAGTGATATGTCACTTATAACATGCCAGTAATCCAGCCCTGCCTTGCTGCTTAGCCATTTGGGACTTGGTGGGGTAGATTTCATTGTACTGTCATAGTAATAAATGCTGACATCATCTACAATGATTTTCTCAATGTATTCAGGAATGGGTAGGCCCCAAGACCTGATGAGGTGTTGTGTGATGGTATGAACATCTGCAAAACAATCAAGATATGTTTCATGTCACCTGAAAAAATGCTGGAAAACAACAATTATGTTATCCAGGAAAGAAAACGAACAAATACATCCATCCATCATCTTCTACTTATTCCTAACACGCTAACCATACTAGCCACCATCATTTGGCTTATAGTAATTTATGAATCAAACCTTGTTTTTTTATAATAATGTGTTTGTAACCTTTGTATAAAAGCAATAAGGCACTCAAGGTTGTGTATTGTTGTGAATAAATCACTGAAAAGAGGTGTAACTGTACTTTGCTATGTGTAAAGATACGACACATAGCACATTGAATAAGGAATCTGGGCTAAAGCCCCTGATGTTTCCAAACCGTACAAACGCCCCTGTCCCCAAGGCATAGTCTGACATGAAGACTCGTGTCAGAGCAGAGCGGAGTAAAAAATACCACGGGCCCTAACTCGCCATCATACCATCATGTGAGATAATTATTTTTATTAAAGACGTGACAGCATTTTTCCCACCAAAAATTCAAATGACGGAAATCCATCGTGGTGACGGAGAACTTTAACTGCGTGCTACACAAAAAACGCCCATCGCAATGCACTTGCATTTAAAAAAAAAGGCCGTTTCTTCAAAAGAAACAAATTCGGTATTCTAATATCAAAATCTGAATAAAAAACAAACTTACCTCCAGACATCTGGACAGGATGCAGGAAAATCACCAAAAACATTAAAATCTTGCGTTGCATACCGATATAAGTTGACCCAACCCAAATAAACGTGTCCCAACCTTCCAGATTTCCCCCCGGAGGATTGGCATGGCGTGTTGCAGTAAAACTCAACAGGGTCCGCTTTCCCAGCGGATTCTTCTAGGCACGTTCGCGAAACCGAGGTTCCTTCAGTTCTATGTTCTAAAGACATTAGTAACAAGACATACCGTTCCCAATGGTTCACCTACATAGGCGGGAAAGGTGTGTTTGCGCGCATGCGCAGAAACACCATCTCTCATTCGCGTCAGAATAGGCCCAGATCCCTTATTCCCCTCTGCACTCTTCATTCAGAAACTGCTTAGAAACTTCGCTGCTTTGCGATATTACCCTTGTGTGAAAAATCTATATAAATAAATAAAACTGTAAACATTCATTCAAAACTTCAAAAACTTTAAAAAAATGTTTTAAAAAAACAACGCAAACTTGGCGGCACGGTGGCTACACTGAAAAAACAAACTTTTTGGTGTAGTAAAATATATTTATTCATTCATTATCTCCCGCTTTATCCTCTATTAGGCTCGCGGTGGGGTTCCCCATGCCCATCCAGGGGAGAACATCTCGGGCGCTGGGCAGATACACCCAGGACAGGGCGCCAATCCATCGCTGGGCACACACTCACACACACAGACACACACTATATAGGGGCAATTTTGCATTTAATACACCTTGTTTCCATGTTATTGGGCTGTGGGTGGGACCTGGAAAACCAGAGGTCCTTTTTTGGTCATAGATCAGGAGATTAAACAAGTGAGCATTATATTATATGAGTATATGAGTATTATATAATGAATCTATTTGTGGCAAATTCGTTGCTATAGCATATACCAGTGTTTTTTAGCCCAACTGTGCTGAATTTTGAGTAGCTTGCATAAACAGACCCATAACTAAACTAAAAAAAACAGGCTTTTTTATTATTATTAATCTTTCACTTTTTCATTCATTCATTATATCCTGCCTTATCCTCTATTAGGGTCGCGGTGGGGTTCACTCACTCACACACACACACACAAACATACTCTATATGGGGCAATTTGGAA
The DNA here is from genome assembly GCA_019802505.1 of Corydoras sp. C115. Classification (NCBI taxonomy): domain Eukaryota; kingdom Metazoa; phylum Chordata; class Actinopteri; order Siluriformes; family Callichthyidae; genus Corydoras; species Corydoras sp. C115. Next base: position 1,283,337 of record JAFMOC010000127.1, on the reverse strand, counting down.
AACTCAATTGACTTGATCCATGTTTTTGGACTGTGGGAGGAAACCGGAGAACCCGGAGGAAACCCACGCAGACACGGGGAGAACATGGAAACTCCACCCAGATGGGGATACAAACCGGGAATCCCTAGCGCTGAAAGGCGAACGTGCTAACCACTAAGCCACCGTGCCACCCTAAAATATATTTTATTAATTCTAATAAAGTCTACACTATAATGTTAAAATTTTGTGATAACTATTATTTTTTAAGTAAGAATGTAAACATATACACAATTTGTTCATGTAATAAATTAACCGTGTGGTGTGAATAATTGTTGTTAGAAAGACCCTATTTGTATTTACATGTTTTTTTGTCACAGTACATAAACCTAAAAATATTAAGCAAAATTTTATCCAAAAAGTGCGGCGCGTTTAAATACGCGCATGCGCGTTGAAGATACTTTTGATATGCGCCGAATTTAGATCCCTTTCACAGATGCAACGGAGGAGCAGCTGCTGCAACCTAGGACCTAGGTCAGCTTAGGAGAAGGACAGATTGACAGGTTTCAACACTGGTGTCTTCAGAGAGAAACAATAGGCCTCCACTGTTATGAGATTATGTCATGGTCATGTAAAATTTGTGACTTCAGGGCATCAAAACGTTTAGAGCTCTTAAAGCATTATAGGTTGAAACATCTACATGCCGTTCAAGGCCGCTCAATACCCTGCTTGTACCCAGACTGCCCTTGTTTGTTTAAAGGTTGGGGTGCACTTCGTGCACATTTGTCTAGAGACCATACATAAAGTGAACATTTAGGGCAAAATGTTTCATTTTCGTGTCTGACATGTAACTCATGTTTTCACACTGAGAGGCAATATTTTGAACACATTGGAACTCATCTCAAAAAGCATCAAACTGTTACTGTGTTTTTAAAGATTGTGACTACAGTACTAATATATACTCAACATTTTTTTCACATAAAAGTAGGAAGCACAATCCTCACCGCCTTGAAGATTTTAAACATGCTGTGTTTCAGACCTATTTAAGACAAGCAACAGAAGACAGTTTGTTGGTAGATGAAATTGAAGTTGAATCTCAAGAAACATTTGTCAATGAAGATGAAGACTTGGTTAAAGTCATTGTTGATCATCTTGGTTCCTTATTTCTTAAATTAGACTTTGTCTTCAATGTGCCGAGTAGATGTATAGATGAGCTTGTAGAGGAGCTTCGGTTTATCTGCATCTGCTGTCATTAACATTGTCAGTGACACATTAGAAAAATATAACTGCACTGTTGAAGAATTGGCAGTCACAGATTTGGTAAATAGCATTTGCCAGTTAAATCCTCTGAGTGCAGCCTTAAGTGAAAAAGGGCCTCTTGGTACGGCATACCAGAGAAATAGGTATGTAAAGGAACTTTTCTCTGTTGTTGAACCAATAGAGTATATACTTGATGCAAAAGAGGGAACGACGTTTCAATATGTACCTATTTTGCAGTCCTTGTCACAAATTTTGAAAAACAGTGATATTCAGGAGAAGGTGTTGAGAGTACAACATTGTGGTTCTTCATGTCGATATACTAGTTTTCGTGATGGTTTCCACTTTAAGGAAAACAATTTTTTATTTAAAATTTGTTTTTAATTTTTTTGTGATTTGAAAAGCTTTGAAGAGGAAGGTCTTTTTGAACCGTGTTTGGGAAAAATCATAAAGGGCACGGTATTTTCTGTGATTGCCGTTAACCTTGGAGCCCACTCACTTGGGGGGTTTGTTGAAAGTTTCAGTGGGTCACATGTTTGCAGATATTGTCTCGTAGAGCGGTCCCAGTTTCAGCAACTTGAAGTCAGGACTGGAGCATTTCCTAGCAGAACAAAACACCACCACCAGTTGGCTGCTGAAGCAGCCTTGGCTAGTAACACCCATAGTTGTGGAGTTAAAAGGCACTGTGCAATTTCCCAAAGATTAAATCTCTCTCTTAAAAAGATTAAATCTCTCACTCCAAAGATTAAATTTCTCTCTTGAAGAGCTAAATATGATCATCATGCATGGCAGTTGTTAATGACACTGAAATATGTTGTTGAGTTGGTTGTGTCCCCTGAACACACATGAAAGTATTGGTCACCTAGATAGCCTAATTGCTGAGCACAGGTGTAGATTTATCAGTGTATTTTCTCAAGAGAAATTGCTTCCAAAACACCATTTTGTAGAGCATTATCCAGAACTCATTAAATCATTTGGCCCTCTCGTGTGCTTATGGACAATGAGGTTTGAAGCAAAGCACCACTTCTTTAAAAAGATAGTGAGACACACCAGCTGCTTCCGAAACATTTTAAAGTCTATGGCCAAAAAACACCAGTCTTTGATTGCATACCATCTCCATGGGTCAAATTTCAAACGTGCAGTTTCTGTAGCAAGCATGTCAAGAGTTCCACTAGCAGTTGTACATGAAAACATACAAGAATTTATGTCACAGAAATTTCCTGAGGACGTAGTCGTTCATTTGACAAACAGAGCTCCATGGGTGGGTTGCCTGACTTTGCAGAGATACTACAAATCATCATTGTTCATGACAGAGTCCACAAGCATAGTCAAGGTAGTAGAACAGTCAGAACTTGCTGACACATACCCATTGGCTACCTATACAGTGGAAGGCAATCGAATGGTTTCTCTGAAACACCACATCTCCTTATCTAACTAGGTGAAGTATCGATTTATGCTTACTACCTAATAAGTAATAAATAAATAAATAAATAAATAAATAAAAGTATTTAAATTTGTATTAATAAAGTATTTTTTATGTTATTTTGTCTACAGCATGCATTAATCATAAACTCTTAAAATTGACATTTTGCTATTCTCTTATTAAATAATGTCTGTCTGTCTTTTTTTTTTTTTCTCCAGACGTTCTACTTTCCCAAGGCTGTGATGATGTCTGGCCCAACTCAACTCTGTGTTGTTATTGAAGATTCTCAAATTCACAAGTTAGTCCTAGCAGATGGAATCCCTAACACTGTAGAGGCACTTCTGGCAACAGTCCAGGATAATTTTCAGCTCCAAGGGAGTTTTACTGTTTTGTATATGGACAAAGATTTTGATGACCAGTTCTTCACTCTCACGTCAACAGATGTGATTAAGGACAAAGACACAATCAGACTAGTTAAAACAGAGCCGTCTGTTATTCTATCGTTTACTCTCATCACTGAGACCAGTGCTTCCTCCTCTTCCTCATCACTGATTTCTCCCCTCCCAGTGGATCAGTCTTTCCAAGATGAAAATTCTTCAGTTCAGTTCATCCGACACAGTGCTTATATCTCAATCCCCAGAGCTTCGATCTCAACGTTGGCCTGTTAATTTCAGGATTCCCACCTTTTCTTACAACGTGGAAATGCTCCTTCAAACAGGATGTAAGGCTTATGAAAATGATGGCACACTCCTTCAGAATCCAAGCATAAACTCTGACATACTAGAGAAACTTGCTGAAGCAACTTTTCACTACACCGCCTATCCCACTGTACTGTACAAGATGGCAAATTACCGTTCTAAAATGAGAAAACAAGATGTACCTTGTCCTGAGCTTGAGATCAACTCTTTGAAAAGGAAATCCCCTGGTCAGAAAAATCCAGCAAAAAATTGCAAGAGACCAAAGAGGGCAGAAGTGAACTACCTTCCTCCACATCCAAGGGAAAGACAAGAACTTCTTAATAAAGTAAAGAAGAACAACAACTTTAAGGTTATTCAGGAAAAAATGGCCAAAACGTTCTCCTTTCGTAGGCTTGAGGTTGTGAGTGGTAGTCCAGCTGCGGATGAATTCAGAGAAAGATGGCTTTCCTTGTTTTGTGATGCTGAAGTAGGTGACATTAACAGCACTTCTTTTTTAATATATATTATGTTTGTATATATGTTTCTGGTTGACCACAAACATTAGTAAACTTCACACACATTTTCCTTGTTGAAATTGGAAGTCAAATATGTGTTTTAATTTTTGAGTTGATGATAAAAAGTGGTGTCTTGTATTTTGTACTTTCATATATCTGTATTAGGATTTATTATTCCCTGTATAGAATTGTCACCAGATGGGTTCTTAATTGTCTCAGTTGGGTGATTGGTTTGTTTCTGTGCACGTGATTAGTTGGGTTGTTATTTAGTTTCCGTTTTCCCTCAAGTCGGTCTTTGTTTTGTGGTTATCCTTACCCAATGTTAGTTTGTTCATTTGTTCCCCCTTTTTGTTGGTGTTTCGTCACCAGTTTTTAATAAATTCGGTTTGGTTTATCCCGGTGTTTCTGGATTTCTCCTTCCGCGTTCTGCCACGGTGCTTCGCTGCGCAATAGCTCCGCGCAGGTCGCATTCGTGGGAGCGTGTTCCCTCCGTTTGGGCTGACGTACGCAGTATTCCCCGCGTAGCCGGTGCCCGGGAAGCGCTCACTATGCGTGAGCGGCGTACGTGATTGCTCCGCGTAGCCGCTCACATCTGGGGAAGAACGAGGATTTCTGACAGAAAGACGTGCCAACCATCGTGAGATTTCCGGACATCAGGGGTCACCCATCGCTGAGCCGGAGGACCAGAGGCTGGACCGCTGCCAAAGCCAAGCACCAGGGACCTCCTATTGCCGAGTCTGGGCGCCAGAGACCGCTCGATGCCGAGTCTGAGCACCAGGCACTGCCAGCTGCATAGCCTGGGTACCGGGGGCCGGCCGTCGTCTGTTCACGAGCGTCTGAGGCCGTTCGCCGCTGATCCCGAGCACCAGGGGCCACCCATCTCAGACTCCGAGCACCAGAGGGGCTATCCCCGCCTCGCAACAAGAGGGCGCAGATCCGCGATCCCGCAGCGAGATGACATGCTCCACGCCGTCAGCAGGGGGCATCCAGCAGGCCTCACAGCCAGAGGGACCTCCCCCCCCCTTTTTTTGTTTTTTTGCGAGAACTGGTTATTGTTATTATTATGTTTTTTTTTTTTGTTGGGTCGCTTTCCTTTTTGCGCGACCCTTGGGGTGGGGGTATGCCCCAGGCACCTGTCCCTCGTTTGGGTTCTTAATTGTCTCAGTTGTGTGATTGGTTTGTTTCTGTGCACGTGATTGTCATTTAGTTTCCGTTTTCCCTCAAGTGGGTGCATGTCTTTGTTTTGTGGTTATCCTTACCCAATGTTAGTTTGTTCGTTTGTTCCCCCTTTTTGTTGGTGTTTCGTCACCAGTTTTTAATAAATTCGGTTTGGTTTTTATCCTGGTGTTTCTGGATTTCTCCTTCCGCGTTCTGCCACGGTGCGTCGCTGCGCAATAGCTCCGCGCAGGTCGCATTCGTGGGAGCGTGTTCCCTCCGTTTGGGCCGGCGTACGCAGTATTCCATGCATAGCCGGTGCCCGGGAAGCGCTCACTATGCGCGAGCGGCATACGCGATTGCTCCGCGTAGCCGCTCACATCTGGGGAAGAACGAGCATTTCTGACAAGAATGTACACTCCTTTTCATTTTGCATCAGACTATGTGGTCCAGTCCCTGACATACTTTTTAATCTTTTGTCATTTCAGATCAAAGAGGAATTTAGGAGAATAACTACGGGTTCCTTGGAGCAGAGCTTCATGTACAAACTTGACTTCTACTCTCCAAAACTTGTTGCCCTGATGAAGACCAAGGGTGGTGTTGTAGGGACCAAGCTGAGACCTCACTTGGACAAAATATGTGAGGTGTGTTACAATTTCAGCTTGTTCAGTTTTTTTGTTACAGTCTTTCAAACACTCGACACATACTGCCCCATGTGTGCACATGCAGCACACATCCTCTGAAACTCAAGTTAACGCTATTCAAGCCATTCTGCTTGTTTCTCAATACATTTTTGTGTTCTTGTAAATTGTGTGCAGGTGGACGATCACAGTGACTTCACTGAACACATCCTCAAGATCCTGGTCATCCATGGTGCTGATGGAGAGGATCCAGTGAACATTTCCATCCATCTTGATGGCACAGAAATCTTGCCGGGATGTTGCAACACTGCTAAAGTTTGCACGCTTCTCATGGGACTGATTTATGCTCTCAATCTGGCATACCCTCCAACATTACGATACACTTTTGAGGTCTTCCAGAAGCTTTTCCTGGAACTGGATGCGATCAAACTGTCCCCAAAGGTACAAGCACTAAAGTCTAAGTTGCTATCTTAGATGCTACCACAATTGCAAGTACTTTACATCTCAGTTGCTGTTGCACTCTGATTCACTGTTTTCAAATGCTGGTTCCATTTAAGTTTTCTAAATTAATCACACCAAATTTGTCAACATTAACAATTAACATTAACATTAACATTAACAAGAATTATCAACATTAACAATTAACTGCTCATTTAAATCTATCGGCACAACCACCAACACTACCAAATTATCACTGTCCAATAAAAAAACAAGTATCTCCAAACTTTTCAGGAGTGGGCAAAAACCTCTTTCAATATTAATGCAAGTCAATGAAGCCAGACTTTCACAAAATGCAAATGACACTTGGTCTGATCAAATAATACCTACAAGTCAAAATCTTAAAAAAAAATGGAGATACGTGTTTTTCATTGGACAGCAAATAAATGTTCTTGCATAAAAAGGACTATACATTATATAATGCTGTAGAGTACTTTTACTTAAATTGGTTCGAAACAATCATTGTCTAAGCAGTAAATATCATCTTGGAAATTTGACAAATCTTCAACACCCAACAAATTTGGTTGCACTCTGATTCACTGTTTTCAAATGCTGGTTCCATTTAAGTTTTCTAAATTAATCACACCAAATTTGAAAAACATGTATCTCCATTTTTTTTAAGATTTTGACTTGTAGGTATTATTTGATCAGACCAAGTGTCATTTGCATTTTGTGAAAGTCTGGCTTCATTGACTTGCATTAATATTGAAAGAGGTTTTTGCCCACTCCTGAAAAGTTTGGAGATACTTGTTTTTTTATTGGACAGTGATAATTTGGTAGTGTTGGTGGTTGTGCTGATAGATTTAAATGAGCAGTTAATTTTTAATGTTTATAATTCTAAAAAGGCTGCTAGAATTCGGGGTATGTCAATATTTCCTGTCTCTGTCAGGTTAAAGCCCTTATCTTCTGTTGGTGTTGTCATGTTATGTGAATTTATTCATTTGTTTATTTATTATTTGCATTTATCCTAGTAATTATTCATTGGAACAGCAGACAATTGCAGATAGCTTTTATTTTTCAGTACACTAAAAATGGCCATTCTCAATTGGGTAAAGCACTGTTTTTTTTTTTATTATTGTCATGCTGCTGTTGCATAATTGTACAAGATTTATTTTCTTCATCCATTTCTCTTGTGAGGGAGTGAGTGCCTGAATTGATGTAGTTTTTAAATTCTGCAGTTGCTTTGAAGGTTGGTTCTGTGGTTGTTTCAGGTTTTACTAAATGCACTTTTAAATAACTTGCATGTCATGTGAACATTTCAGTAATTGTTTAATGTTGACGAATAAACTATTGAAATGTATTCCATTTTCATGGTGATTTTTTTTCAGGGTACATTTACATTAATATAGTGAGTAATAGAAATTTGAACAACCAAGTAATTGGAAATGTAGAACTAAAAAAAACAAATAGACTTTGTATTTATTTCATAACACATTTACTTCATATTTTGATGTAATTAAATTTCTGTCTATGAAGAAAAACTTAATAGACTATACCTAATTAATCTGAGTACATATAACTTTTGCCTTCAATATAATTAAGTAAACTTTACTTAATATATTTAGAGATGTAAAATTTATTGGTATGTAGATTTTACTTGATTTTTACAAGAAAAATGTACTTAATATTACAGCAGTAAGATTTACTTAAAAATGTTAGTGCAAATTGTTACGAGGATTTTATCAAGTAAATCTTACAAGTTTTTTTTCAGTGTAGCACGTTCGCCTCTCAGCGCTAGGGATTCCCGGTTCGAATTCCATTCTGGGTGGAGTTTCCATGTTCTCCCCGTGTCTGCGTGGGTTTTCTCTGGGTTCTCCGGTTTCCTCCCACAGTCCAAAAACATGGATCAAGTCAATTGAATTCTCAAAATTGCCCCATATAGAGTGTGTCTGTGTGAGTGAGTGTGTGCCCAGCGATGGATTGGCGCCCTGTCCTGGGTGTATCTGCCCAGCGCCCGAAACGTTCTCCCCTGGATGGGCATGGGGAACCGCACCGCGACCCTAATAGAGGATAAAGCGGGAGATAATGAATGAATGAACTTGATTAGAATAAATATATTTATTGAGGGCGGCACGGTGGCTTAGTGGTTAGCACTTTCGCCTCTCAGCACTAGGGATTCCCGGTTTGAATCCCCATCTGGGTGGAGTTTCCATGTTCTCCCCGTGTCTGCGTGGGTTTCCTCCGGGTTCTCCCCACAGTCCAAAAACATGGATCAAGTTAATTGAATTCTCAAAATTGCCCCATGTAGAGTGTGTCTGTGTGAGTGAGTGTGTGGCCAGCGATGGATTGGCGCTTTGTCCTGAGTCTAACTGCCCAGCGCCTGAGACGTTCTCCCCTTGATGGGCATGGGGAACCCCACTGCGACCCTAATAGAGGATAAAGCGGGAGATAATGAATGAATGAACTTGATTAGAATAAATATATTTATTGAGGGCGGCACGGTGGCTTAGTGGTTAGCACTTTCGCCTCTCAGCACTAGGGATTCCCGGTTTGAATCCCCATCTGGGTGGAGTTTCCATGTTCTCCCCGTGTCTGCGTGGGTTTCCTCCGGGTTCTCCGGTTTCCTTCCACAGTCCAAAAACATGGATCATGTCAATTGAATTCTCAAAATTGCCCCATGTAGAGTGTGTCTGTGTGAGTGAGTGTGTGGCCAGCGATGGATTGGCGCCTTGTCCTGAGTCTAACTGCCCAGCGCCCGAGACGTTCTCCCCTGGATGGGCATGGGGAACCCCACCGCGACCCTAATAGAGGATAAAGCGGGAGATAATGAATGAATGAATATTTATTGTGTAAGCCAGTGAATGCAAGGTTTCAGTAGTCAACTTGGTGTTTTACTGCCACCTATAGGCTGAACATCACCATAGAAAACCTGGGAAAAAGCTAGAAAGTCCGTCACTTGTAATGCTCTGACATTATACAAAAGCATAATACATATTCAAAAATACACAATTTCACTAAATATAAATGAATACAAAAAACCTTTTCAGACAATTATTGGAGTGGAGAGGGTGTGATAACTCAGTGGTTAAGGTGGACTTACAATAATTTCAAGGTGTAAATTGAAGGTGCTGTAGTGGTTAGCACGTTTGCCTCTCACCGCTGGGGATCCAGGTCTGAATCCAAATCTGGGTGACGCTTCCTCTCACAGTCCAAAAACATGGATTCAAGGTAATTTGACTGCTCTAAATTGCTCCTATATAATCAGTGTGTGTGCCTAAACATTAAATAAACCCAAAGTTTATTTATACTAAATATAACAATATAAACATATATCACTCTCCAAATCCTTCACTGATAAAAGTTTAAGTAAAAAGCTTTTTTGGAAAAAAAAAAAAAACAACCTTTCCCAAATACTTGTCTAGTCTCTTTTTTCAAATAACGGGATAGGAGATATTACATTCAGAGTAGATCAGGCATTTACAACACTGCAGTTCATCATACTGCTTCATAGTTTACTTAACTGGTGTTATTTTCTCACTTGTTTTGAAAAAGTACCTGCAAAATGAAAAAGAAAATGTAAATATAAAAATAAAACCAGTTTGAAGACCTCTGGTCTAATACAAGATAAAAAGCCCGCCACTGCTTTGCATCAAGTTCTAAAAGATGTGTACGACTCATACTATAAATTAGGGATTATAATTTCTGCACCACTTGGTCTCTGGATGTTTGAGATTAATGGGTTTTAGAGGATATTTATTATTGCATCTACTACTTATCATACAATAAACATTTCAATTATGCCTTTTACATAGTCCCTGTCAGCCAGGCTGATGGCATATCATTACTGTAGCAACCTACTTTTAAAATGTAATTACAGAAATAAGTAAAAAAAAAAAAAAAGAAAGAAAGAAAAATAAAAGAAAATAATAGTGGCACGGTGGCTTAGTGGTTAGCATGGGGATCCAGGTTTGAATACCAATCTTGGTGGAGTTCCATGTTCTCCCCGTGTCTGCATGGGTTTCCTCCGAGTTCTCCAGTTTCAATCCACAGGCCAAAAAACATGGGTTCAAGGTAAATTGAATGCTTTAAATTGCCCCATATAGTGTGTGTGTGTCTGTGTGCCCAGCGATAGATTGGCGCCCTGTCCTGGGTGTATCTGTCCAGCACCTGAAAAGTTCTCCCCTGGATGAGCATGGGGAACCCATCTGCGACCCTAGTAGAGGATTAAGCGGAAGATAATGGATGAGTGAATGAAAGAACAGAATTTAAATAATGGCGACACAGTGGCTTAGTACTTCACATGTTGGCCTCTCAGCGCTGGGGATCCAGATTCGAATCCTGATCTGGGTGGAATTTCCATGTCCTCCTGCTGGGTTTCCTCTGGGTTCTCGTTTTCTTCCCACAGTCCAAAAACATGGATTTAAGGTAAATTGAATGCTTTAAATTCCCCCCATATAGAGTGTGTCTGAGCGAGTGTCACTACCAAGTGATAGATGGGTGTATCTGCCCAGCACCTAATACATGGGGTGGACATGGGGAACCCCAAGGCAAACAGGGAAACAAATCAAGCTGATTTCTTTAATTCACTTCTGATCGCTTACCTTTTTAACAGAGACATCTGATTACGCAGCCAGCAACCACCATGACAAACATCAGCAGTGAAATCAGTACAGGAAGCCTGAATGATCGAATTTCCCGATTCGATTTATCTACAAACGCAAACGTACGATTAAGTTACTGTTGGGAGTAAAATAAATCTGATACAGTAAATAATATGTAGTACTTTTCATAATACAGTACATAAGGAATAACCTACCCCACGTGACAGTGATGTTTGTTGGTACACTGCTGTGATAAACTACACAGTGGTAGTTTGGCCTTTCTGCGTTCTCCTGCAGTCTGATCACACTCCTGGTCTGATATGTACCATCGTTGTTAGGGAGCACATCATTTATGACATCATCCATTAACTGTAGTTCTGCATTAATCCATTGCACCTGCACCGTTCGGGGATAAAACCCAGTCACGTGACATGTGAGCAGATTGTAACCTGCACTCGGTTTCTCAAAAATGCTGACCTGTGGAACTTAAGCATGACAAAAAAAAAGACTCAAAACTATTAAAAGCTGCTTCTATATTATCGTGTTTGTTTTTTATGATATTTAAAACACAGTGGACACAATGATTAAATGTAGTGTTACAATATAATAATGATGGGGGTTCCCCATGTCCATCCAGGGGAGAATGTTTCTGGGAAGCTGGGCAGATAAACCAAGGACAGGGCAACAATTTATTGCTGGGTACTCTCACTCACACAGACAGACACACACACATAAACTCTATATGAGGCAATTTAGAGCATTTCATTTGCTTTAAATCCATGTTTTTGAACTGTGGGAGGAAACCAGAGAACCCGGAGGTAACCCACATGGACACAGAAAGAACATGAAAAGTCCACCCAGATTGGGATTCGAACCTGAATCCCCAGCGCTGAGAGGTGAACGTGCTGACCATGCCACCGTGCCGCTCTCAAGGTAAATTGACTGCTCTAAATTGCCCCCTATATAGCCTGTGTGTGTTTGTGTGAAAGAGTGTGCCAAGCAGTAGATATACAGGTGCCCTGTCCTGGTTGTATCTGCCCAACGCCCTAAACATTCTCCCCCGCATGGGCATGTGGAACCCTCTGTATTTTTGCCTTTACGTCATTATCAATAATCCTATAAATTTATGGAGTTTAATTACTTTTTTCACTCTCTCTTTTGATAAAATATCATTTTATCAAAAACACAGCACCTCCATGTTAATAAAATACCAAGCCAGCACTGATTACATGCTATTGGACACAAGTAAGCTTTGTGCCATGAACAGTGTTTATTATAATGGAAAACTTTAAATTAGGGGTGAAAACACATCTTACCCATCTTCATTTTTATGCCAGGAGCATATTCCAGAAATATCTTGAGACGCTCAAAACAGGTATGTTTGTAGAAATTTGCTGTGAACTTCACAAAATCAGGATCATTCTCTCTCAGTCTCTTGTACACAAGGGCTTGAGGAGAGGATGCAATAAATGTCATACTGTCAATATCTAAAGTTAAGAAGTCATTTCCATTAAAGGAATGAACCAATAATGATTTGTGGGTCCCATTTGGATAGTACACACACTGACCATAGGCTTGATAGATGTTGCTGTCTGAGAGAGGACCTGAAATTCAAAAAACATAGATAAACTGATGAGGTAAAAAAAAGTCATTTTTTTAAAAGACATTTTATTAATGTATATTATATTACCAGTCATGTTGAACTGTCGAACAGCAGATTTGAGAGCCAAACGCATGTTCTGACGGTTAATGAGTGATAAGTCACTTAAATCATGCCAGTGATCTAGTCCGGCCTTGCTGCTTAGCCATTTGGGATTTGGTGGGGTAGATTTCATTGTACTGTCATAGTAATACATGCTGACATCATCTACAATGATTTTCTCAATGTATTCAGGTATAGGTAGGCCCTGAGATCCAATGAAATATGCTGTGTTGGTATGAACATCTGCAAAACAATCAAGATATGTTTCATGTCACCTGCAAAAATGCTGAAAAACAACTTTTATGTTATCCTGGAAAGAAAACAAACAGATTTGTCTGCACCATTGTGATTGATCCATCCATCCATCATCTTCCGCTGAATCCTATACTTTGTTTTAAGGTGACTTGGGTGCTCCAAATTGCCCCATATAGTGTGTGTTTGTCTTAGTGAGTGAGTGTGTAGATTGTCTATCCTGTCATCTCAGATTGGGATTCAAACCTGGATCATCAGCGCTGAGAGACAAACGTGCAAACCCCACTAGCCACCGTGCCAGCCCATCGTTTGGCTTAGTAATCATTACAATAATCTATGAATCAACTCTTGTTTTTTTACATTTTATAAAAGCAATAAGACACTCAAGGTTGTGTATTATTGTAAATAAATCAAGGAAAAGAGGTGTTACTGTACTCAACTACGTGTCGTGCCTAATCACACATTTTCATTCACAACAATTAGTGTTTTTTTTTTTTTTTTTTTTTAACTTAAGCATCGTTTGCCACATATTTGATAGAGGCCTGATGCCACAACATGTTAAGTTTGTAATGTTACCATAGTCCACTTTTATAGAGGGTACCTTATTTAAATGTATCCATTTAAATTAATTTAAATTTAAATAATATCGTGATGAAATCACATTGGCTGCATTATTTGATTAGCTATGACGCAACCACATAAATCGTAATTGTTGAACAACACGCTGGTGGTGACGACCCAAAAGATGTCAAGTGCAATGCACTGTGGGTAGATAAAAAACAAACAAACAAACAAACCAATTCGGTTTTCTAATATCAAAATCGGAATAAAAAAACATGAAAACATACCACCACACATCTGGACAGGATGCAGGAAAATCACCAAAAGCGTTATAATCTTGCTGCGTTGCATAACGAAATAAGATTAGTTTAAACTTGTTCCAACTAAAGGTGAAAGTACACTTTTGCCGCTATCCAGACTTTATTTTCCCAAAGGATGACGTGTTGCAGTCAAACTCATAAGTTTGACCCGAAGCACGAAGCCAAACCGAGGCTCCTTCAGTTCTGTGTTCTAAAAAGACTTTAGTACAACAGAGCGTTTCCAACGGTTCAGCTATACAGGATAAGGTGTGTGTATGGTGTGCGCATGCGCCTAACCAGCGTCTCTCGTTCATAACTGAATCGGTTACTAGTGTAGAAACGTTTTTACTGTTGGCTACAACAAAAGTTGTGAAAACGTTCGTGAAAAAAACATTAAATTGCCTGCTGTTTGTTGTGTACACATTTATCGGAAAAAAGTAACTAGATCGAACATTGTGACCGTGTTTAATTTGTGTGATTAGCAGTTGTTTTCCATTTTTTATTATTCCAACGTTTTGTTTCTCTTTCTTCTCCGGCAATTTTCGAGCTATAGACACAATTTTCGCAGGACACGTTCCGGCTCAGGACGGCATGGTGGTTAGCACGTTCGCCTCTCTGCTAGGGATTCCCGGTTCGAATCCCAATCTGGGTGGAGTTTCCATGTTCTCCCCGTGTCTGTTGTGGGTTTCATCCGGGTTCCTCCAGCAGTCCAAAAATATGGATCAAGGTCAATTGACTTCTCCAAATTGCCCCATATAGAATGTGTTTGTGAGTGTGAATGCCCAGCGATAGATTGGCGCCCTGTCCTGGTTGTATCTGCCCAGTGTCCGAAACGTTCTCGCCTGGATGGGGACCCCCCCCCACACCCCGACCCCAATATAGCATAAAGCGGAAGATAATGGATGGATGGACTCTGAAACGTTTGCAAAAAAGATTAAATTGCCTGGTGTTAGTTGTGTACACATTTATCGGAAAGAAAAAAATAAGATCGAACATTGGGACCGTGTTTAATTTTTGTGATCACAGTTTTCCAATTTTTATTATTCCAACGTTTTTGTCTGCCTGTCTTCTCCAGCAGTTTTCAAGCTATAGACAGTTTTCAAGCTTTTCGCAGGACACATTGGGTTCATTTGCGAGACGAGTGCTTGTTTACAGTTAAAGAATGTATGAAAACCAAAATTCCTATTTAGGGGCAGCACGGTGGCTTAGTGTTTAGCATGTTCTCCTCTCAGTGCTGGGGATTCCCAGTTCGAATCCCAATCTGGGTGGAGTTTCCATGTTCTCCCCATGTCTGCATGGGTTTTCTCGGGGTTTCCACCCGTTTCTCCGGTTTCTTGCCACAGTCTAAAAAACATGGGTAAAGGTCAATTGAATTCTCCAAATTGCCCCATATAGAGTGTGTTTGTCTGTGTGAATGAGTGTGTGCCCAGTGATAGATTGACGCACTGTCCCAGCTCCCGAAACGTTCTCTCCTAGATGGGCATGGGGGAACCCCCCCCACACACACACACACACAACCCTAGAAGAGGATAAAGTGGAAAATAATGGATGGATAGATGGACGTCCGGCTCATTGGCGAGTGCTTGTATACAGTTAAGGAATCGTATTCCAGTTTTTCCTATTTACTTTGCATTATGGTTATTTTTGCACTCCCGTAACATGGCCAATTTTTGAGCTAAAAAAACGAAAATCACTGGAGTTGGAGAAGGCTATAGCAAAACCTCTGTTGTCAATTAAAAGATTGATCGCACTCTTCATTCAGAAACTGCTTTGAAACTTTAGAAAACTGCTTTGCGATATAAACCTTCTGTGAAAATAAATATAAAACTGTAAACATTCATTAAATTCTCACAACTTAAGTGTTAAAAAAACGATGCAAACTTGATTAGAATAAATATATTTATTGGGGGCGGCATGGTGGCTTAGTGGTTCACGTTCGCCTCTCAGCGCTAGGGATTCCCGGTTCGAATCCCCATCTGGGTGGAGTTTCCATGTTCTCCCCGTGTCCGCGTGGGTTTCCTCCGGGTTCTCCGGTTTCCTCCCACAGTCCAAAAACATGGATCAAGTCGATTGAGTTCTCCAAATTGCCCCATGTAGAGTGTGTTTGTGTGAGTGAGTGTGTGCCCAGCGATAGGTTGGCGCCCTGTCCTGGGTGTATCTGCCCAGCGCCCGAGACGATCTCCCCTGGATGGGCATGGGGAACCCCACCGTGACCCTAATAGAGGATAAAGCGGGAAATAATGAATGAATTAATATTTATTGGGTAAACCACTGAATAAATTGTTGCAGTAGGTAACTTGGTATTTTACTGCCACCTATAGGCTGAAACTCACCATAGAAAAGCTTAGAAAAAGTAAGAAAGTCTGTCACTTGTAATGCTCTGACGTTATACAACAATATAATACATATAGAAAATTACACAATTTCAATAAATATAAATGAATACAAAAAATCATCTCATGCAGTTATTGGAGTGGAGAAGGTGTGGTAACTCCGTGGTTAAGATATTGAACAATAATTTCAAGGTAAATTGAAGCACATTCGCCTCTCACCGCTGGGGATCCAGGTTTGAATCCCAATCTGGGGAAAGTTTCCTCTCACAGTCCAAAAAAATGGATTCAAGGTAATCAGTGTGTATGTGTAAACATTATATAAACCCAATTATAAAAAATATAAACATATATCACTCTCC
Organism: Corydoras sp. C115; assembly: GCA_019802505.1. Taxonomy (NCBI): domain Eukaryota; kingdom Metazoa; phylum Chordata; class Actinopteri; order Siluriformes; family Callichthyidae; genus Corydoras; species Corydoras sp. C115. Next base: position 1,267,148 of record JAFMOC010000127.1, on the reverse strand, counting down.
ATATATTTCACTGAAAAAAGTTTAAATAAAATATTCAGCTTTTCAAAAAATAACCCCCTTTACCAAACAATTGGGCTAATCTCTTTTTTTTTTTTCAAATGACGGGATAGGAGATATTACATTCAGTAGATCAGGCTTTTACAACACTGCAGTTCATCATACTGCTTCTTAACTTGTGTTATTTTCTCACTTGTTCTGGAAAAGTACCTGCAAAATGAAAAAGAAAATGTGAACAAGACCCCGAAGTATTAAAAATTTAAAAAATGACAGTTTCCCATCCCAGTCCAAGGATAAATCCAGTGCACCACCTCCAGGACTACATATAAAAATGTGGGCACATCCCCTGGCTTCCCAGAACCGGTGACTGAGTTCTGCCTGAAAATAATTTACTGCCAGCGAATCCTTTCTTGAATGGCCCCGTAACGTAAGGAGCCCACGTACCCCCATCTCTCCTCGAGGGACCAGTGTTCTCCAGATCCCAAAACACATACACAATCTTCTCTCCCATGAGGATTTTCTCCAATGTTTGCTCCTCCTGGACAGGTCCAAAAACATGGACTTTAAGGTAAAATTCCCCTGAGTTGGAACACACCCTGCCCCCTTTTTAAAAAGAGGAACCACCACCCCCGTCTGCCAGTCCAGAGGCACTGCTCCCGATGACCATGCAATGTTGTAAAGGTGTGTCAGCCAAGACTGCCCCACAACATCAAGAGCTTTGAGGAACTCCGGGCGGATCTCATCCACCCCTGAAACCCTGCCACCAAGGAGCTCTCTGACTACCTTAGCGACTTCAGCCACAGTGATGGACAAGCCTCCTCCAGGGTCCTCTGACTCTGCCTCTTCTCAAGAGGGCATATTGGTGGGATTGAGAAGGTCCTTGAAGTATTCCTTTCACCGCCTAATGACGTCCCCAGTCAAAGTAAACAGTGCACCACCTCCACTATATACTGTGTTAATGGCACACTGCTTTCCCCTCCTGAGTCGCCTGACAGTTTGCCAGAATCTTCTTGGAGACGAATCTTCTCCCTGTGTCTACACATATAGGTTTTCTCTGTTTTCCTCCCACAGTCCAAAAACATGGATTTAAGGTAAATTGAATGCTTTAAATTGGCCCATATAATGTGTGTCTGTGTGAGTGAATGTGCCCAGTGATAGATTGGTGCCCTGTCCTGGGTGTAAAACGTTCCCCCTGGATGGACATGGGGAACCCCAAGGTAAACCGTGAGACAAATCAAGCTGATTTCTTTAATTCACTTCTGATCGCTTACCTTTTTAACAGAGACATCTGATTACGCAGCCAGCAACCATCACGACAAATATCAGCAGTGAAATCTGTACAGGAAGCCTGAATGATCGAATAACTTGATTCGATTTATCTACAAATGCAAACGTACGATTAAGTTACTGTTGGAAGTAAAATAAATCTGAGACAGTAAATAATACATATGTAGCGCTTTTAATAATACATAAGGAATAGCCTACCCCACGTGACAGTGATGTTTGTTGGTACACTGCTGTGATAAACTACACAGTGGTAGTTTGGACTTTCTGCATTCTCCTGCAGTCTGATCACACTCCTGGTCTGATATGTACCATCGTTGTTAGGGAGGACATCATTTATGACATCATCCATTAACTGTAGATCTGCATTAATCCATTGCACCTGCACCGTTCGGGGATAAAACCCAGTCACATGACATGAGAGCAGATTGTAACCTGCACTCTCAGAGTGTTTCTCAAAGATGCTGACCTGTGGAACTTAAGCATGACATAAAAAAATTAGAAAAGGCAGCTCGATAAATATTATATAATAACTCTATTATTAGTTTCTATATTATCCTTTTGTTTTTGGATGATTAGATGTAGTGTTACTAAATAATGATGTGGTGGGGTTCCCCATGCCCATCCTGGGGAGAACGTTTCAGGCACTGGGCAGCTACACTCAGGACAGGGTGCCAATCCATCACTGGGCAAATTCACTCACACAAACATATAACTATAACAGCAATTTAGAGAAGCTGTTTTTCCGACTGTGGGAAGTAACCAAAGAACCCAGAGAAAATTCACGTAGACATGGGGAAAACATCTTCCGCTTAATCCTCTACTATGGTCGTAGGGGGGTTCCCAATGACCATCTGGGGGAGAAACTTTCAGGCGCTGGGCAGATAAACCAAGGACAGGGTGCCAATCTATTGCTGGGTACACTCACTCACACAAACAGGGGGCAATTTAGAGCTTTTAATTTACCAATAATCCATGTTTTTGGACTGTGGGAGGAAAGAGGAGAACCCAGAAGAAACCCACGTGGACACGGGAGAACATGGAAAGCCCTCCAAGATTGGGATTCGAATAACTATGCCACCTTGCCGCCCTCAAGGTAAATGAACTGCTCTTGAATTGAATTGTCCCTATATGGCCTGTGTCTGCCCAGCGATAGATTGGAACCATGTATTGGGTGTATCTGCCCAGCGCCTGAAACATTCTCCCCTGGATGGGCATGAGGAACCCTCTGTATTTTTGCCTTTACGTCGTTATTATTAATAGGGGCACATTAATTTTCCACTAAGTCAAATTTATAGCAATCATATACACTTACAGAGATTAACTACCTCATTTACTCTCTTAATATCATTCGGGTTCAAATCCCAGGTCCACTGAAGTTACCAGTGTGGGTCCTTGAGCAAGGCCCTTAACCCTCATTGCTTGAGAGATGTTGTGATTAACCCTGTGCTCACCTTGTAAGTCGCTTTGGATAAAAGCATCTGCTAAATGACCAAATGTAATGCAAATGTAAGTGTATTTCATGAATAACACATCTCCACCATGTCAATAAAAAAAAAAAACAAGCCTGCACCATATTGGGCAAACTTTAAATCATCAGGGATAACATATCTTACCTATCTTCATATTTACACCAGGAGCATGTTCCAAAAATAACTTGAGATGCTCAAAACAGGTATGTTTGTAGAAAGCCGTTAGCTGATTGATAAAATCGGGATTATTCTCTCGCTGTCTCTTGTACACAAGGGCTTGAGGAGAGGAAGCAATGTATATCAAACTGTCCATATTGAAACTTAAGAAGTCCTTTCCATTAAAGGCATGAAGTACTAATACTTTTTGGGTCCCATTTGGATAGTGCACACATTGACCATAGGCTTGATAGATGTTACTGGCTGAGAAAGAACCTGAAAAGGAAGACAAAGATAAACCAATGGGGAAAAACACAAATACGTTCTGATGAAAATTATTCATTGGATGAATTTAAATCAAATTACCAGTGAAGTTGAACTGCTGGGTGGCAGATTTTAAAGCTGCTTGCATAATCTGTCGATTGAAGTGTGAAAGGTCACTCATATCGTTCCACTGATACTTCCCTGCTGTGCTGCTTAGCCATTTGGGACATGGTGGTGTAGATTTCATCGTACTGTCATAGTAATAGATGCTAAAATCATTTACAGCGACTCTCTCAATGTATTCAGGAATGGGTAGCCCATGGGAGCCAATGAAATATTTAGCAAAGGTATGGACATCTGAAAAAGAATAAAAATGTGTCGTGATCTACTACAGTGTGTCTGCACCAATGTGATTAATCCATCCATTCATCATCTTCCAATTAATCCGATACTAGGGTGGTGGAATACCCAGGCAGCAGTTATCCGGTTTCCTCCCACAATCCAAAAACATGGATTCAAGGTAAATTGAAAGCTCTAAATTGCCACATATAGTGGGTGTTTGGGTCTGTGTCAGTGATTGTTCTAAGGGATTATAGTAGTTGAGGCAATTAATGTTTTTATTTCACATGTATAGATGTGGGTGAAACGATGGTGTAGTGCTCAGCATGTCCGCGTTTAAATCCCCATCTGGGTGGAGTTTCCATGTCCTCCCCTTGTCTGCGTGGGTATCCTCCAGGTTCTTCGCTTTTCTCCCACAGTCTAAAAACATGGATTTAAGGTAAATTGAATGCTCTAAATTGTCCCATATAATGTGTGTTTGTTTGTGTGTGAGTGTGTGTTTATGTGAGTTACTGTGCCCAGCAATAGATTGCCACCCTGTCCTGGGTGTATCTGCCCAGCACCTGAAATGTTCTCCAGTGGATGGGCATGGGGAACCCCTTTGCAACTCTAGTAAGGATTACGTTTTGTTTTCTCATCTCATTATCTTCCGCTTAATCCTTTAACAAGTGTCACTGGGTAAATCACAATGGAGGAACTCCAGAGGAAAACGTTTAGGGTGCTCAATACGTCGATCGCGATGGAGGTTTGAGAAAAAAAAAAATTACGTATCAGCGCTTTTTTTACAGCAAAGTATCGGAATACACACATGCACGCATTTTAACACATTCATTCCGCATCTCGAAAACCGGCACGTGGCCACGCCTCCGTGCTTAAATCCGAAGCACAGCCTCGCGAATCATCTACATTAGATAGTTTCTGTTTGTTTTTGAACTTTATTTGACTGACAAGACGAGTGAAGGACTTCGCTCCAAAATAATTAAAATATCACTTTCATTTAGAGTGGGAGGATGAATATTTTTTTTGCAATGTGTCAGGAATTTTAAATTCCTTATACATTATGAGAATTCCAAGATGGCCGAAAGACAGACAAAGGACTTTGAATTTCCCGCCACTAGAAAAATACTGGGCTGGGTTTGGCTGTTTTAAAACCTAGGGCGGTAATCTGAGATTGGCTCAAGCAGGTAAGGGGCGGGAACTAGAGGTAACAATATATACAGGTAACCCGGGAGCTGACTCGCTCTCTCTCACTCGGACCTGAAGGCGTACTTAGCACCTGAAAGCTGAATGGGCAGACCGCTGGCCAGCGTTACTTCCTGACGGTGTGCAGAAAGAATTCTCTTTGTTCTCAATAAACCAGTTGAGGACGGCCATCTTGCTTCGGCGTGTTCTTTTGCCTTTCCAAAAATCAGAAAGATCCTAACAAATGTCAAATTCAAAATGCCTTTGCTTAATTTGCAGGTAGCCATTGCACTTCCACTGTGTTTGGTCATTTGGTTGTACTAAAACTAAGTTTTCTCCATGCTATTTGCTATCCATCCATTATCTTCCGCTTTATCCTCTATTAGGGTGGGGGGGGTTTCCCATGCCTATCCACGGGAGAGCGTCTCAGGCGCTGGGCAGATACACCCAGGAGAGGGTGCCAATCTATTACTGGGCACACACTCACACACACTCTATATGGGGCAATTTGGAGAATTCAATCGACTTGATCCTAATACCTTTAACCCCATATCTAAAAAAGAGCTTGTCTCATTAATTACACAATCAAAGACAACATCCTGTATGTTAGACCCAATACCAACAAATCTGCTTAAAGACCTCCTACCAAATATCACAGAGCCTTTTATAAACATTATAAATTCATCACTTAAAATAGGCTATGTCCCCAAAAATCTGAAGTGTGCAGTCATTAAACCATTACTTAAAAAACCTAATTTAGATCCTCTAATACTGTCCAATTATAGACCAATATCAAACCTTCCTTTTGTCTCTAAAATCCTAGAAAAAATAGTGTTCAACCAGCTGAATCGCCATCTTCTAGCTAATAACGTTCATGAAGTTTTTCAGTCAGGTTTTAGGTCTCACCATAGCACTGAGACAGCCTTAATTAAAGTTGTTAATGACTTATTAATGTCCTCTGATAATAACCAAATCTCTTTTCTTGTATTATTAGATCTTAGTGCAGCCTTTGACACTATAGACCATAACATCTTAGTTGATAGATTAGAAAACATTGTGGGTGTTACAGGATCTGCACTCCAGTGGTTTAAATCCTACCTGACTGATCGATATCAATTCACCTGTGTTAACAACCAATATTCTGATCTCGTTAAAGTTAAATATGGTGTCCCACAAGGGTCAGTTCTGGCTCCACTCCTATTTGCATTATATATGCTTCCATTGGGATCAATTATTCGTAAACATGGAATCAGTTTCCACTCATATGCAGATGATACACAGTTATATGTTTCAGCTAACCCTAATGATGGTTGTTCAGTCACTAAGCTCGAGGACTGCATCCAAGATATTAAAATGTGGATGTCAAAAAACTTCCTACTGCTAAATTCTGATAAAACAGAGTTTCTGATAGTTGGACCCAAGGACAAAATTAACAAAGCTTCTAACACTATGTTAAACCTTGATAACTCTTTAATTAGACCCAGTTCATCTGTAAATAATCTCGGTGTCATTATTGATTCAGATCTCTCCTTTACAAAGCACATTAGCAATATCACTAGAATTGCATTTTTTCACCTTCGTAACATTTCGAAGCTACGAAATATCCTCTCCCTCCAAGATGCAGAAAAACTCATTCATGCTTTTATTACCTCAAGGTTAGATTATTGTAATTCACTTCTGACAGGATGTTCTAATAAATCATTACATAAATTACAACTTGTGCAGAATGCTGCAGCTAGAGTTTTAACTAAAACCAGAAAGTTTGATCATATAACTCCTGTGTTATCAAACTTGCACTGGCTACCAGTTAAGTTTCGTATCGAGTACAAAATTTTATTAATAACATATAAAATTTTACATAACCAGGCTCCACAGTATCTGAGTGTGCTGATTCAGTTGTACCAGCCAACACGTGAGCTCCGATCTCAAGGTGCCAGGTGCTTACTCTTAGCTCCTAGAATAAATAAAATTACTGCTGGTGGAAGAGCGTTCTCCCACAAGGCTCCTCAACTTTGGAATAGCCTTCCAGTTACTGTTCGTGATTCTGAATCACTATTAATCTTTAAAAATAAATTAAAAACACATTTATTTAATCTTGCGTTTAACTAATCCGCTGTAGATAAAGATGTAGATCTCAGACTTGGCTGTGTTGGGGGGTAATCTCTGATCAGTGTATGCTGGCATTTCACCTCTTCACCCACCTCATCATTAATGGGGGGGGGGTGTGGCGCTGGAATGATGCTGTTCCGGGGCGCCATCTCAACTATGTAGAGTCTGCAGTATCTGCCTCTTTTAGTTATGCTGCTCTAGTCAGTGATGCCGGAGTCACATGCTGCACTGTGTCAATTAATTACTTATTAATTAAATGCCGTGCTTTATTATTAGCTCTAAACTCCCTTCCTTTGTCTGTTTCTTTTGAGGTGTCCCCCGGCTTCCTGGAGATCCATGGCTCTGCTTACGAATACTGTATGGATCCTGACAAGGCGGTCCTGCAGGACGCCCCCTAATGGACTCACATATAGTTTTCTAGTTGTTAGTTTTTCCATTTGTTTAATATCTGGACATGGCTGTTCTACACTGTTGTTGCTGCCCGGCCGCTCAAGGAGGATGAGTCCCCCACTGAGTCTTGGTCCTCCCAAGGTTTCTTCCTTAAATAACAACATAAAAGGGAGTTTTTTCTTGCCACTGTCGCTTCGGCTTGCTCTTTGGGGGTTTAAAGGCTTTTCATTCTGTAAAGCTGCTTTGTGACAATGTACTGTTGTAAAAAGCGCTATATAAACAAATTACTTGAACTTGAACTTGAACTTGATCCATGTTTTTGGACTGTGGGAGAGAACCGGAGAACCCGGAGGAAACCCATGCGGACAAGGGGAGAACATGGAAACTCCACTCAGATGGGGATTCGAACCAGGAATCCCTAGCACTGAGAGGAGAACATGCTAACCACTAAGCCACCGTGCCCCCCCAATACTAACATGATGTGTGTAAACAGGTTTCAATATAAAAGCCTAAAAATATTATTAACCCTGGTAGATCTCGATGACCTGTCCAGTGGAAAAGTAGATCTCGGGCCAGGAAAGTGTGGGCACCCCTGGTTTAGAGTGTTGAGCAGATACACCAAGGAGAAAACACCAATCTATCGCTGGACACACACACTGCATTATACAAACACACACTATATGAGGCAATCTAGAGCATCTATTTTTCCTTGAATCCATGTTTTTGAACTAAATCCAATGTTTTTGGAGAACCCGGAGGAAACCCACGCAAACACAGGAAAAATACGGAAACTCCATCCAGATTGGGATTCCAACCTGGATCCCCAGTGCAAAGGGACAAACATGTTAAGCACTAAGCCACAGTGCTGCCCCAAATTTAAAGTTTACTTAAATCTAAATAAAGTCTAAATCAGGGGTCTCAAACTCAAATTACCTGGGGGCCACTAACCAGGCTGTGTTTTCGATGAAGGGCAGATTAAAGAATTGCAACAAAAAGCAGTGGGAAAATGGAAAATTAACTATTTATATAATAACTATGTACACATATTGTAATTCACATAAAGTTTGTACATTGTACATTCAAATACATTCAGTGTTTGCTCAGTGCTTGCTACCAGAAACTTGACAGTGCTTCTTCTGACACAAATGAGGCACATTTGTGTCACATCCACCTTATCTTCTGTACCTGCTATTCCCCTTCCTGCCACTGGTGGCGTTCGGAGTTCTTATTATTACTTCCTGTTTATCTCTCTATCTCGCTGTTCGGTTGGGTTGGCTGTTTGCGTCTGATCTTCGGTAATGCGCTTCCCTGCCCTGCTACCTTCTGTTCTATGGATTACCTCTCTGGAGAGTTCGGTTTCCCGAGTGTCAGCGATCATCTTCATCGCGGCGTTACACCATCAGTACGTTTACTGGGGTTTGAGCGCTGTTTTCAATAAACCAGTTGTAGAATGTTGGGCTGTAACATGGGCACTATGCTTAAGGTATGCGTTGCGGGTGGACGAATAAAGGTGTGACATACGAGAGATGTACGATACATGTGGAAAAGAGTAAAGCGATTTGGAGTTCCTATTACTAAACGAGTCTGTGTCTTTCATTAGCACCAGCGACACATCTACACCAATGACTGTTATACTGTTCATCGACTTTGGCTTCGTTTCTGAGTACAACCCCTTACACATCGAGACGTGCAGCTTACGAGTGGGTTGGGCTTACGTAGCATTGCCTGGCACTAATCACCAGGCAACGCAGCATAAGCACAATAATAAAGACAACACAAACACCACATTACAAATTGAGATAAAATATAAAAATTAACATAATAATGCATAATAATTAAATTGCGGGGCAGATTATTATTATTATTATTTATTATATATATTTTTTTAATGCTTATTTTGTTAACCTGTGAGGGGCCGCATAAGACTGCATCCGGCCAGCGGGCCGGCACTTTGAGACCCCTGGTCTAAATGTTACCATAATCGCTTTTTTTAGAAAGGGTAACTTTAAATGAATTCTTTCACTCATTAATTTCCACTTAATCTTCTACTAGGGTTGCATATGTGTGTGTGTTTGTAGGGGGGTTCCCTATGCCCATTCAGGGGAGAACGTTTCGGGCGCGAGGCAGATACACCCAAGACAGGGTGCCAATCTATCTCTGGGCACACATTTACTCAAACAGATACACACTCTATATGGGGCAATTTGTAGCATTCAATTTCCCTTGAATCCATGTTTTTGGACTGTGGGAGGAATCCAGAAAACCCAGAGGAAACCCACACGGACACGAGAAACATGGAAACTCGGAAACATGGAAACGTATTAAATCAAACTGGCTGCCACATTTAACGTCAACAATCACATAAAAAACACATATATTGTAAAATGGCTTAGTGGATAGCACGTTCGCCTCTCAGCACTAGGGATTCCCGGTTCGAATCCCCATCTGGGTGGAGTTTCCATGTTCTCCCCGTGTCCGCGTGGGTTTCCTCCGGGTTATCCAGTTTCCTCCAACAGTCCAAAAACATGGATCAAGTCAATTGAGTTCTCCAAGTTGCCCCATGTACATCAGTACATCAGTAAAACATCTCAGGCACGTCACAATCTTAGCGCTCTCTCTAATACACTCTTTGCCGACTTGGTTACAGATGCCCTTCCTAGCATCAGTAACTTCTTAACCCTTGACACCAACACTGCATCAAGCACATTCTGCTCCACCTTGGCTTCATGTCTTGATCAGGTCTGTCCAAAATCCACCAGGAAAACACACAGTTCTCCGTCCATTCCCTGGCTCACAGAGACGCTTCGGAAGCAACGTACTTCTCTTCGTTCCGCCAAAAGAAAATGGCGTAAGTCTGGTCTGTCTTCAGATTTAGAAACATACCAGTCCTCACTTGCCACTTTCTCGAAGGATGTAACTGCTGCTAAATCCGTGTTCTTCCAGTCCAAGGTAACATGCATCTCAGATGCCCGCACCTTATTCAATACCTTCAACTCACTACTAACTCCTCCCTCTCCCCCTCCTAACACTTCTCTGTCAGCTGATGTCTTTGCAACTTTTTTTACAGAAAAGATTGAAAAGATTGAGGGCATCAGCAAACTCTTTCATACTCACCATTTCCACAACACTACATCTCACACATCCAGCCATCCAACCCTCTCCTCCTTCTCCCCGGTCACAGAATCTGACATCTGCAAAATTCTTCTTGCCAGTAACCCAACTACTTGCCCCCTTGATTTCATCCCATCCCACCTTCTTCAATCCATCGCCTCCTCCATCACACCAGCTCTCACACACATCATTAACTCCTCTCTCACGTCTGGGACTTTTCCAAATTGTTTCAAACAGGCCATAGTCAAACCCCTACTCAAAAAACCTACGCTCAACCCAAATTTGGTCGAGAGCTACAGACCTGTTTTTCTTTTACCTTTCCTGTCTAAAACACTTGAACGGGTGGTATCCACACAGGTCTCCAAATTTCTTAATCAGAATAATCTCCTTGATCCCAAACAGTCCGGTTTTAGATGTGGTCACTCCACGGAGACAGCATTGCTCTCTGTGATTGACTCACTTAAATCTGCCAAAGCCAAATCTCAATCCTCTGTCCTCATTTTGTTAGACCTTTCTGCAGCTTTTGATACAGTAAATCATCAGATTCTACTGTCCACTCTAGCTGAATTAGGCTTTTCTGATACGACACTTGAATGGTTTCGATCCTATCTCACAGGAAGGACCTTCAAAGTGTCATGGAATGGGGAGATCTCTAACTCTCACCAAGTACGCACTGGTGTGCCTCAGGGCTCTGTACTTGGTCCTCTCCTCTTCTCACTATACATGACATTACTGAGCACAGTCATCCAGGTGTATGGTTCCTCTTACCACTGCTATGCTCATGACACTCAGCTTCATCTGTCTTTTGCCCCTGACGACACCACCATCTCAAATCGGGTATCTGCCTGCCTCACCGACATATGTGTTGGGATGAAGGCCTGTCATCTCAAATTAAACTTAGAAAAAACAGAGCTTCTCATTATCCCAGCTAAACCCTCAATCCATCACGACCTGACCTTCCAAATTGATGGCTCCACAATCTCCCCAACCGATTCGGTCCGGAACCTTGGTTTCACAATAGACTCCCATCTTAAACTCTCTGATCATGTTATCAAAACCGCCCGTTCCTGTAGATTCCTTCTTTACAACATAAGGAAGATCAGACCCTTTTTGACTGAACATCCTACACAACTGCTTGTTCAAGGCCTAGTCCTATCCCGGCTTGATTATTGTAATGCGCTACTTGCCGGTATCCCAGCTTCCACAATCAGACCTCTTCAACTAATTCAAAACTCTGCAGCCCGATTGTGTTTAACCAGCCCAAGCGAACTCATGTCACTCCATTACTCACTTCCCTCCATTGGCTCCCTGTAGCTGCTCGCATTCAGTACAAGTCACTGACCCTGACATACAGAACCATTTCTGGATCTTCCCCCTCCTACCTTCACTCTATCTTTTCAAAATACACTCCGACTCGTTCACTTCGCTCCAGTGATGATTGCCGCCTGGCGATTCCACCTCACCGAGGAGCTAATTCTCACGCCGTGGCATTCACCACTGCAAAATGGTGGAACGTTCTTCCCAACTCTCTCCGTAAGGCAGAATCACTAAACAGTTTCAAGAAACTACTGAAGACGCATCTCTGTAACAAATACCTGTTGTAGAGAGAAAAAAAAGGGGGGGAGGGGCCGCAGCATCGAATAACAATCAGGTTTGATGAATTTACAGTATAGTTGGTTTTCTCCATGGCTTCTGACTTGTGGTGTTCTCATTTGTAATTCGCTTTGGATAAAAGCGTCTGCTAAATGATTAAATGTGAATGTAACGTTAATGTAGCGGCACGGTGGCTTAGTGGTTAGCACGTTCGCCTCTCAGCACTAGGGATTCCCGGTTCGAATCCCCATCTGGGTGGAGTTTCCATGTTCTCCCCGTGTCTGCGTGGGTTTCCTCCGGGTTCTACGGTTTCCTCCCACATTCCAAAAACATGGATCAAGTCAATTGAATTCTCAAAATTGCCCCATATAGAGTGTGTGTGGGTGAGTGAGTGTGTGCCAAGCGATGGATTGGCGCCCTGTCCTGGGTGTCCAGCGCCTGAAATCTGCCCAGCGCCTGAAACGTTCTACCCTGGATGGGCATGGGGAACCCCACCGCGACCCTACTAGAGGATAAAGCGGGAAATAATAAATGAATGAATGAATGTTAATGTAAATGTGGAGTGTGTCTGTGTGCGTGAGTGAGTGTGTGTGCCCAGCGATAGATTGGCGCCCTGTCCTGGGTGTATCTGCCCAGCGCCCGAAACGTTCTCCCCTGGATGGGCATGGGGAAGCCCCCCGCGACCCTAATATTGGATAAAGCGGAAGATAATGAATGAATGAATATTGTAATATGTTGATGCGCAATACACTGGCGGTGACTAGACACGAAAGATGCCCAGCGCAATGCACTGTGGGTAGATAAAAAAACCCAAACAAACCCATACGGTTTTCTAATTTCAAAAACTAAATAAAAAACATAAAAACGTACCACCAGACAGCTGGACTGGATGCAGGAAAATCATCAAAAGCGTTGTAATCTTGCTGCGCTGCATACCGAAATAAGTTTAGCGTGAACGTGTCCCAACTAAAAGTGAAAGTAAAATTATCCAGCCGCTATCCAGACTTTATTTCCCAAAGGATTGGCATGACGTGTTGCAGTAAAACTCATAAGTTTGCCCCGAAGCACGAAGCCAAACCGAGGTTCCTTCAGTTCTGTGTTCTAAAAAGACTTTAGTACAACAGAGCGTTTCCAACGGTTCTTCACCTATAAAGGATAAGGTGTGTGTACGGTGTGCGCATGCGCCGAACCAGCGTCTTTTTTTCACAACAAAAGTTGTGAAAACGTTCGGAAAACTGAGGATCCTGTTTTTTGTACACAATTTTTTTCGGAAAGAAAAGAATAAGGGCGGCACGGTGGCTTAGTGGTTAGCACGTTTGCCTCTCAGCGCTAGGGATTCCCGGTTCGAATCCCCATCTGGGTGGAGTTTCCATGTTCTCCCCGTGTCCGCGTGGGTTTCCTCCGGGTTCTCCGGTTTCCTCCCACAGTCCAAAAACATGGATCAAGTTAATTGAGTTCTCTAAATTGCCCCATATAGAGTGTGCTTGAGTGAGTGAGTGTGTACCCAGCGATGGATTGGCGCCCTGTCCTGGGTCTATCTGCCCAGCGCCCGAGACGTTCTCCCCTGGATGGGCATGGGGAACCCCACCGCGACCCTAATAGAGGATAAAGCGGGAGATAATGAATGAATGAATGAAAAGAATAAGATTGAACTTGTGTTTTATTGATTCTAGTCATAAATCATTCGTTCATTCATTCATGCATTCATTATCGTTGGTTAACGCTTTGTCCTATATTGAGGTCGTGGCGGGGTTCCCATGCCCATCCAGAGAGAACGTTTCAGGCGCTGGTCAGATAAACCCAGAAGAGGGCGCCAATCTATCACTGGACTCATTCATTCATTCATTCATTATCTCCCGCTTTATCCTCTATTAGGGTCGCGGTGGGGTTCCCCATGCCCATCCAGAGAGAACGTTTCCGGCGCTGGGCAGATAAACCCAGAAGAGGGCGCCAATCTATCACTGGATTCATTAATTCATTCATTCATTATCTCCCGCTTTATCCTCTATTAGGGTCGCGGTGGGGTTCCCCATGCCCATCCAGGGGAGAACGTCTCGGGCGCTGGGCAGATACACCCAGGACAGGGCGCCAATCCATCGCTGGGCACACACTCACTCACACAGACACACTCTATATGGGGCAATTTTGAGAATTCAATTGACTTGATCCATGTTTTTGGACTGTGGGAGGAAACCGGAGAACCCGAAGGAAACCCACACAGACACGGGGAGAACATGGAAACTCCACCCAGATGGGGATTCGAACCGGGAATCCCTAGCGCTGAGAGGCGAACGTGCTAACCACTAAGCCACCGTGCCGCCTCACTGGACTCATTAACACACAAATACACACTATATGGGCAATCTGGAGCATTCCGTTGACCTTAAATCCACGTTTTTAGACTGTGGGAGGAAACCAGAGAACCCAGAGAAAACCCACACGGACACGAGGAGAACATGGTATCTAGACGCAGATTGGGATTCGAACCTGGATATCCAATGTGGCCCTAGTTAGAAAATCATTTATTCATTATCTTCCTCTTAATCCTCTACTGGGTTCGCGGGATTGTGGGGGAGGGGTTCCCCATGCCCATCCAGGGGAGAACATTTCAGGCACTGGGCAGATACACCCAGAAAGGGATGCAAATCTATCGCTGGGAACACTCACTCACAGACACACAAAAACGCACAATATATAGGGCAATTCGGAGCATTCAGTTTACCTTGCATCCATGGTTTTGGACTGTGGGAGGAAACCGAAGAACACGGAGAAAACCCATGCGGACACAAGGAGAATATGGAAACTAGACCCAAATTGAGATTTGAACCTGGATCCCCAGCATTGAGAGGTGAACATGCTAAACACTACACCACCATGCTTCCCTAGTTAGAAAATTATGTAGTTTATTCATTCATTATTCCGCTTGATCTTCTACTAGGGTTGCAATTCCCATGCCCATCCAGGGGAGAACATGTTAGGCACTGGGCAGATACACCCAGGACAGGGTGCCAATCTATCACTGGGCACACACTCTCTCACACACACATACACACACACACACAAACACACACACACACACACACACACACACTATATGGGGCAATTGAGAGCATTCAGTTTACCTTGCATCCATGTTTATGGACAGTGGGAAGAAACCCACGCAGGCACAAGGAGAATATGGAAACTCCACCCAGATTGGGTTTTGAACCTGGATCACCTGCGCCAATAGGGGAACGTGCTAACCACTAAACCACCATGCCGTCCGTTTTTTATTATTTTTTTTTTTTATGTTTTTTTTTATGTATTTTATAAAATTGGGTCACCACTTAATGACAACGAGAACATGTGGGACCAATTGGGAACCTTTGACGTAGCCTATAAGAATAAACATTCATGAAAGTCAAACCAGGGGTGGCTCGGCTTAGTGGTTGGCATGTACGCCTCTCAGCGCTGGGGTTTCCTAGTTCGAATTCCAATCTAGGTGGAGTTTTCATGTTCTCCCTGTGTCCGTGTGGGTTTCCTCCGGGTTTCTCCACCCCGCGACCCAAGTAGAGGATACAGCGGGAGATAATGGACGGATAGATGGAAAGTTAAACCAACTTCATAAGTTATGGCACTTCCCTCGCCTTCCTATTGGTGGCAGTAAAAGCGATTTTTGTCACTGTGCATCCCGGCGAAGAAAAACGGGCTCTAACGCGTATGCACAAACCCAGCTCGTTCTTTCGTCAGGATTCGCGCGTGAAGGACGGAGCTTCCCGAAGAGTTGCAATGGTTATTATTTCTTTATTGCGTTTTTGAGCAGTTCATATGTTTGTTCCTTGTTAATAAGTTTAAAACTGTATCATTTTCCGTGTGCAGGTTTTTAAATTTGTCTGGTCGTTTCCTCGCCTGAAGTGGCTGGTTCGAAAAGCACGTGGTTACAGATGAGCTCGCCATGTAAAGAGTAAGTTCCAACTAATCTGCCTTTCCGGGTTTATTTTATTACTTTTTTTCTAAAAGGGTTTTTTATAATATTTTAAAATAATTCGGGAAGAGTTATAAAGTAAAACTCATGAGAAGTTGAGTAGTTCAGGGATGTTAGATGTTCAATAAACGGCCTGGGAGATGCAGGTTGTTCCAAACAGATTTTAATGCAAGTTAAGTTTAAACCAAGTGTACAGAAAAATCATCAATGGCGGGCAACCACGATTGATGAGAGAGCTCTGACTCTCAAAGATCTAGCTTCAGTTTATAAGCCTTAGGAGGGCTGTCCTTTTCCTATGTATGTGCATAAGCAGTCCTTGTCTTGGTGAGAACCTCCACTTAAACATCTCAGACTTCTCCACCATCTGGTCCTGCTTCCTGCCTCCTCCTAGGGCATGAACTAAAGGCCTGTTTCTGTTGACTGTCTCATTGTTCCTGTTTTGCATGTTCAGTCAAACCATTAAAACACACAGATTATTTACTTTCAAACAATTAGTATAAATTAATGCAATTTATGTCTTATGTTCAATAAATTCCAACAGGGAACATATCTGAATTACTCAACTTCTTATGAGTTTTACTTTACTTTATGACTTTTCGAATTTAAAGTATTATATCTTGTGAGAACTTCCACCAGCACATCTCAAAATCCATTTGTTGGATGAGCATGGGGAAAGTGTAAGAATGGCCTGTCGCAGGGTGAGTGGTGAAATTTAAACAATGGGACAGTCAACGGGAACATGTCATAAATTCATACCACTGAAGGGGCAGAAAGCAGAACCAGATGGAGGAGAGATTTGAGATGTGCTGGTGAGTGTGATTCTTAAATACTGTATTGGGTGTATTCCAGCCATGCCTACAAAGTACTAGGGCTGAAGTGCCTTGAGCAAGGCACCTAACCTGAATTACTCCTTTGGTGCTGTATATAGTGCTGACCACAGCACCAGACACTCACCTTACCAGTGTGTTTTACTGCATGGATGAATTAAACGTGGAGAACAAATCACAGTTAGCAAAATAAATCACTAAGTCCGTTAAGCTTTTGTTACCTCATACGGTGCAGGCTAAACAGCGAGGCTCTGTCTGCTGTGACTCAGTCCTTTCCTGTATGTCTGCTAGAGAAACATGAGGATGTTTGAAGTCTCTGCAGTTTTTCCATATGTAGAGGCTATAGAATTCTCAGACATGCAACTGTTCACAGTTTAAAGCTGAATAACATTTACTTTTAAACAACATAAAATGTGTTTCTTGCAATTGCCATGATTGCACAAAATAAGGTAAATGAATACAAAGTGAATCAGTTTAAACATGAAGTCTAGATTATATATATATATATATATATATATATAT
Organism: Corydoras sp. C115; assembly: GCA_019802505.1. NCBI lineage: Eukaryota > Metazoa > Chordata > Actinopteri > Siluriformes > Callichthyidae > Corydoras > Corydoras sp. C115. Next base: position 1,249,938 of record JAFMOC010000127.1, on the reverse strand, counting down.
ATATATATATATATATATATATATGCTTTTAACTCAAATATTAAATTTTTTCCAGATTCCAGTCTGGAGGAATACCTTCGCCGGACAGTGGAGATGCGAGATGGGGCAAGATAATTCCATTCATTCATTATCTTCCACTTAATCCTCTACAATGGTCACGGGTGAGTTTCCCATTCTGATCCAGGGGAGAACGTTTTGGGCGTTGGGCAAATACACTCAGGACAGGGGGCCAAACTGTTGTTGGGCATACTCACTCACACAGACACTATATGGGGCAATTTAGAGCATTCAGTTTACCTTAAATCTGTTTTTGGACTGTGGGAGAAAACCCAGAGTGGAACCCACAAGGAGAACATGGAAACTCCACCCTTTTAGAGATTTGAACCTGGATCCCCAGCACAGAGAGTCAAACGTGCTAACCACTAAACCACCTGGCTTTGGAAAAGAATGTCTGATATGCACATGAATATGACTGTCCATACTTTTGGTGCTTGCAATGTAACCTGCACCATCTCTATCTTTTGCAATATTTTACGATCAGTTGGGCAACTGATAGCAAGAATACTGGATTAGTAATGCTTTAGATGTGACTGTTTTATACTTTTAACACTTAAATATACAGAATTTGTATTAACAATTTATGCACTTCCAGGATCATATATGAATATTGAAGGATGCTGATGGAATGATGACTGGCATGATGGATGAAATGCACAGAAGATTGGAACTTCACAGAAACCTGTAAGACTTGGATACTTGATGCATAACAGACAGCAGAATATTTTTTATTTATGTTGATGGTTGAGTCACATAACTTGCTCACCAGCAACTAATAAAAGGAGAGAACATACCAACATGTAAAATATGTTTTTAATCTTTTTAATGTAAATTAATGATCAGGGTTTTTATTTTATTATATTTTTATAAGGATACTATAGTCACAATTCTCCTTAACTACTGGCTTGTGGGGTTCACTCATTTGTAAGTAGCTTTGGATGAAAGTGTCTGCTAAATGTAAATAAATGAGCCAAAAACAGGACCTAATTGCCCCCTTACCTTTTAGTATGATTTAATAAAATACAAACCCATAAATGCTTAACATTAATTATTGAGTAGCATTGTTATTTTTATTTGCCCCTTGCATTGCCTACACTCTATGGTCACACTCTATGTTGGTTGTGTGTGTGTATTCCTACATATACATACACATACTGGTCCTTCTCAAAAAATTAGCATATGGTCATAAAGTTAATTCTTTTCCGTAATGATAAAAATTAAACTTTCATATATTTTAGATTCATTGCACACCAACTGAAATATTTCAAGTCTTTTATTGTTTTAATACTGATGATTTTGGCATACAGCTCCTGAAAACCCAACATTCCTATCTCACAAAATTGGCATATTTCATCTGGCCAATAAAAGAAGTGTTTTTAATACAAAAAAAAGTCAGCATTCAAATTATGTTCAGTTATGCACTCAGTATTTGGTCAGGAATCCTTTTGCAGAAATGACCGTTTCAATGCGGCGTGACATAGGGGCAATCAGCCTGTGGTACTTCTGAGGTGTTATGGAGGCCCAGGATAGTGTCCTTACACTCATCCAGAGTGTTGGGTCTTATGTCTCTCAACTTTCTCTTCACAATATCCCATAGGTTCTCTATGGGGTTCAGGTCAGGAGAGTTGGCAGGCCAATTAAGCACAGTAATTCCATGGTCAGTAAACCATTTACCAGTGGTTTTGGCACTGTGAATAGGTGCCAGGTCGTGCTGAAAAAAGAACTCTTCATCTCCATGAAGCTCTTCAGCAGATGAAATCATGAAGTGCTCCAAAATCTCCTGATGGCTAGCTGCATTGACCCTGCCCTTGATAAAACACTGGGCAACACCAGCAGCTGACATGGCACCCCAGACCATCACTGACTGTGGGTACTTGACACTGGACTTCAGAAATTTCGGCATTTCCTTCTCCCCAGTCTTCCTCCAGACTCTGGCACCTTGATTTCCAAATGACATGCAAAATTTGCCAGTGCTGCTTTTCTGTAGCCCAGATCAGGCGCTTCTGCCGCTGTTTCTGGTTCAAAAGTGGCTTGACCTGGGGAATGTGGCACCTGTAGCTCATTTCCAGCACATGCCTGTGCACGGTGGCTCTGGATTTTTCTACTTCAGATTTAGTCCACTGCTTCCGCAGGTCCCCCAAGGTCTGGAATCGGCACTTCTCCACAATCTTCCTCAGGGTCCGTTCACCTTCTCGTTCTGCAGCGTTTTCTGCCACACTTTTTCCTTCCCACAGACTTCCCACTGAGGTGCCTTGATACAGCATTTTGGGAACAGCTTATTAGTTCAGAAATTTCTTTGTGTCTTACCCTCTTGCTTGAGGGTGTCAATGATGGCCTTCTGGACAGCAGTCTTACCCATGATTGCGGTTTTGAGTAATAAACCAGGCTGGGAGTTTTCAAAAGCCTCAGTAATCTTTTGCAGGTGTTTAAAGTTAATTTGTTGGTTCAGATGTTTAGGTTAATAGCTCGTTTAGAGAACCTTTTCATGATATGATAATTTTGTGAGAGGTTTTCATGAGCTGTATGCCAAAATCATCAGTATTAAAACAATAAAAGACTTGAAATATTTCAGTTGGTGTGCAATGAATCTAAAATATATGAAAGTTTTATTTTTATCATTACATTACGGGAAAGGACCAGTGTGTGTGTGTGTATATATATATATATATATATATATATATATATATATATATATATATATATATATATATATACATACAGATATATATCTCACATTGTGGTTAAATGGGAGTTTCTTTAAAGCAGAATGTAAATGCATGTGTTAAAGAAGTAAAAGTTCACATGAGAGTGTGGTTAGTGTGTGTGTTCTCATGGTAACATTGTGGCACAAGCTCTTGAATTTGAGTTAATGTTAAATAAAAACAAAAAAGAACTTGCTCCCATGTTGCTCACTGTATAAAAAGGTTCTATCTTCATCTCATTTGCCAAATATTCGGTGCATCCCAAGTATCAATCCTGTTAATCTAGATGAGTCATTCAATACTAAACTTCACTTTAGTGCAGACTGATCAGCGAGGCAGAGTCTGAACCGTGACTCAGACCTTTCCTGTATGTCTGCTAGAGAAAACAGAGGTTGTTTGAGACCTGCATGCGTTTCTCCGCAGCAGTGTTATGAAACACTCGGACAGATTCAGTTGTGATTCACAGGTGATATTAGAATTACCATATTAAAAATTTAATAAAAGAACTTAAATTTTTTTTTTTTTTACAGGTGAACTCCTGCTGATGCTCCTCTACATCAGCCTGTTCTGAGCCAAAATTCCTGTTCATTCTGCATTACAGTGATTTGCACTCTTATAAACTTTGAAATTCACGTAATTGCATGACTAATTTTGGTCGTGCTGTCTGTGTGGGTTGTGAACAACAAAAGACCCAAATTAAATACTTCCCTACATAATGACATGAAATTCATGATCTTGACATTACATAATAATAATACTTTCTATTTATAATGCACTTTACATTTCATGGAAACCTCAAAGTGCTACAACATGATTAAGAACAAGAACACTCTTTTTATCGCACACCCGTTATAGTGCCTTTCGCTGTACAACAGTGCAATGCCCATACCAGACTGTGATAGGATGCTCTTAAGCACACAGTGTTGGCTAATGTTGCTGTGGACAGGTTTTGTCTTCTTGGTGTTTGGAGGTTTAGGACATACAGTGGGTTGCAAAAGTATTCATACCCCTTGAACTTTTCCATATTTTGTCACATTACAACCACAAACATAAATATATTTCACTGGAATTTAATGTGAAAGACCAACACAAAGTGGTATACAATTGTGAAGTGGAAAGAAAATTATACATGAATCAAAAATTTTTTTACAAATAAAAAACTAATAAGTGCGATGTGCAAAAGTATTCAGCCCCCCTGAGTCAATACTTTGTGGAGCCACCTTTTGCTGCAATTACAGCTGCAAGTCTTTTAGGGTATGTCTCCACCAGCTTTGCACATCTAGTGACTGAAATTCTTGCCCATTCCTCCTTGCGAAACAGCTCAAGCTCAGTCAGATTGGATGGAGAGCGTTTGTGAACAGCAGTTTTGAGATCTTGCCACAAATTCTCAATTGGGTTTAGGTCTGGACTTTGACTGGGCCATTCTAACACATGAATATTCTTTTTTTTAAACCACTCCATTGTAGCTCTGGCTTTATGTTTAGGGTCGTTGTCCTGCTGGAAGGTGAACCTCCGCCCCAGTCTCAAATCTTTTGCTGACTCCAACAGGTTTTCTTCCAAGATTGCCCTGTATTTGGCTCCATCCATCTTCCCATCAACTTTGACCAACTTCCCGGTCCCTGCTGAAGAGAAGCACCCCCAGAGCATGATGCTGCCACCACCATATTTGACAGTGGGGATGGTGTTTTCAGAGTGATGTGCAGTGTTATTTCTCCGCCACACATAGCGTTTTGCATTGTGGCCAAAAAGTTCAATTTTGGTCTCGTCTGACCAAAGCACCTTCTTCCACATGTTTGCTGTGTCCTCAACATGGCTTCTGGCAAACTGCAAACGGGACTTCTTATGGTTTTCTTTTAACAATGGCTTTCTCCTTGCCACTCTTCCATAAAGGCCACATTTGTGTAGTGCACGACTAATTGTTGTCCTGTGGACAGTTTCCCCCACCTGAGCTGTGGCTCTCTGCATTTCATCCAGAGTCACCATGGGCCTCTTGGCTGCCTCTCTGATCAGTGATCTCCTTGTTCGGCCTGTAAGTTTAGGTGGACGGCCTTGTCTTGGCAGGTTTACTGTGGTGCCATACTCTTTCCATTTCCGGATGATGGATTGAACAGTGCTCCGTGAGATGTTCAAAGCTTGGGAAATCTTTTTATAACCTAAGCCTGCTTTAAACTTCTCCAAAACCATATTCCTAACCTGTCTGGTGTATTCTTTGGACTTCATGATGCTGTATGCTCCCCAATATTCTCTTAACCAACATCTGAGGCCGTCACGGAGCAGCTGTATTTGTATTGAGATTAGATTACACACAGGTGGACCCTTTTGAGTCATTTGCAGTCATCAGGCAACTTCTGAATGCAATTGATGTGTGTCTCCAGAAACAAGAGGCTGATGACGCGTTCAACAATTTATCCCTCTGATGTAAATGGGGCCATGCATGTTTAGTTTGAGCTCTTTAGTTTTGTGGGCATTGGGGAGCAGGTTATTGTCACTACACCACAAAGCCAGATGCTCTATCTTTTCTCGGTAGGCTGTCTTATCGTTGTTACATGATGGGGTCAATAACCATGGTGTCGTCAGCAAATGATGTGCTCTCCAGGTCAGACCAGTTGAATTCTCGCTGCAAATTTTGTTGTTAACCAAAAAAAAAAAACTGATGTGCTTCTCTGAGAACTCAGAGCCGCTTTACAAGAAATAAAACTATAGCATTAAAAAAAATGTAGAAACACATAAAACATAATAATGCTGTTTCTAAGATAAACTGCAAATAACTGAATGAAATGTAGTATAATATATCATTCTTTTGGGTGGCTTAGTGGTTTGGTCATTCTCTCAGCGCTAGGGATTCCCGGTTCGAATCCCAATCTGGGTAGAGTTTCCGTGTTCTCCCCGTGTCTGTGTGTGTTTCCTCCGGGTTCTCTGGTTTCCTCCCACAGTCCAAAAACATGGATTAAGGTCAATTGAATTCTCCAAATTACCCCATATAGAGTGTGTGACAAGTGATGGACTGGCATCCTGTCCTGGGTGTATCTGCCCAGCGCCTGAAACATTCTCCCCCTGGATGGGCACGAGGAACCCCCGCGACCCAGGTAGAGGATAAAGTGGAAGATAATGGATGGATGGTTTCAACATTATTCCTTTTTTTGAGAAGAGAAAAGTGAAAATGTTCAGCTGTTGTATGCACATGATTTGCTAAAAGTTCTGTTATAAATTATACACCTGAATAGGAGAAGTAGAAATGGAAAGATTCAGTCATGACTAAATGATTCAGACCTATTGCATGCAGAAAGAATGAATCACGGTCATCATGACTAATTGATTTGCTTGTTCATAGTTTAAAGGAAATGGAGAAGCAGGTCAGTTAAATGGTTGCATTTCCTACAGTGTTTTTATAATTGTTATATCCAGTTATATACTTCCAAATGCAAATATAAAGCAAATATCTACAACTTGTGAATCTAAGCCTTCAGGATGATTTGATTCGGATTCTTCAAGCCAAAGATTTGATTATTTTCGTTAGTAAAGATTTCCCCCTGATTTGAGGAAATGTGATTCAATTCGCAACTTGGAATTTCCATGTTCTCCCTGTGTCCATGTAAGTTTTGTCCGGTTTTAGTTTCCTCTTGGGCGGCGCTGTGGCTAGCATGTTCTCCTCTTAGCGATAGGGATTCCTGGTTCGAATCCCAATCTGGGTGGAGTTTTCATGTTCTCCCCGTGTCCGCGAGGGTTTCCTCCGGGTTTTCTGGTTTCCTCCCACAGTCCAAAAACAGGGATCCAGGTCAATTGAATTCTCTAAATTGCCCCATATATTGTAGAGCGTATTTGTGTGAGTGAGTGTGCCCAGCGATAGATTGGTGCCCTGTCCTGGGTGTATCTGCCCAGCGCTGCGTTCTCCCCTGGATGGGCATGGGAAACCCCACCGTAACTGCCTAGAGGATAAAGTGGATGACAATGGATGGATGAACTACATGATTTTCTAGCTGGGGTGGTACAGTGGTTTACTGGTCAGCACGTTCACCTCTCAGCGCTGGGGTTTCAGGTATGATTCTTAATCTGGGTGGAGTTTCCATGTTCTCCCCGTGTTCGCATGGGTTTCCTCTGGATTCTCCGGTTTCCTCCCACAGTCCAAAAACATGGATAAATGGAATGCTCTAAATTGCTCCATATAGTGTATGCTTGTGTGTGTTTGTGTGAGTGAGGGTGTGCACAATGATAGATCTGCCCAGCACCTGAAACGTTCTTCCCTGGATGGGCGTGACATTTCATTGCTTTAATTATATAATTTAAGTATTTTAAAGAAATGCTAATATTTGGAATATGTTTTGGTAAATACAAACTGTTGCTGTTAATAATTTGATGATGAACTGTTTTCATTTTGTATCCGTTATATTGTTATTTTAAGGAAGAAACCTTGTGAGGACCAAGACTCAGTGAGGGACTCATCCTTCTTGAGTGGCCAGGCAGCATCGACAGTGTAGTACACTAATTTACAGAGTGTGTGATGATCATGTGACCCATATTTAACAATTGAAAACTTTATAAGTCCATTGAGGGCATCCTGCAGGACTGCTAGTCCAATAAAATACTGGTTCCATCCAGTAATCTTTGTAGCTGCAGTGCTCCAGCAGAGCCATGGATGAAGAGCTGACCACACCTCCAGAAAATTAGCAAAACCTCAAAAGAAACAAACAAGAAAAGCAGTTACTTTCTCTTTATCTTTACTTTATCTTTCTTTTTTTCTTTGTTAAGAAGTAATAATGCTTGTAACTTAGTGTTTAGAATGTTCTCCTTTTAGCGGTGGGGATTCAGGTTCGAATCCCAAGCTGGGCGGTGTTTCCATGTTGTTCCCTTGTCTGCCTGTGTTCCTCCAGGTTCTCCAGTGTCATTTCTTTAATATTTTTGTCATTATGGAATAACTGGTTTGGATAATTATTAAATTATTGGAGGTAATTTTTTATGTTTGACAGTACAGTGTGTTTTTTGACACCCTGCCTTGGATAATCCACCTGGTGATGAAATGCAGGCTGTACATGGCATCGATTATTCCAGCGCTCAATGTACCCACGTGCTCAGTGCTAGGGCAGAAAATGATTTACATGCTTTTTGCACTCATTTAGTCGCAGAAGTCAGACAGCTTTTCTATTTCAGGTAATATTTTAAATAGAAGCAGCGAGTGAAGAGACAAAGCTGGAGTTTGGTGCCTGAGAATGTATCTGGTAAGCACTCACTATTTACATAAATTGTTGTTTCATTTACATCCTGTAATAACACTGATGTCACTGAAATTATTTTAAAAAAATATATGTTCACACAACTTGACATTGAGGTTAAAATCACAAACAATAATCTCATAAAACTGCAATATTATTTAGGAAAATGTAATTATTCATTAGGAAAACCTAATTATTCATCCATTTTCTAACACTTTATCCTCTATTAGGGTCGCAGGGTTTTCCCATGCCCATCCAAGGGAGAACGTTTTGGGCGCTGGGCAGATACACCCAGGACAGGATGCCAAGCACACACATGGAACATGGAAACTCCGCCCAGTTTGGGATTCGAACCTGGATCCACAGCGCTGAGGGATGAACGTGCTAACCACTAAGCCACTGTGCCGCCATAGCCAGAAATTCATGTAGTTCATTCATTATTTTCTACTTAATCCTCTACTAGGGTCACGGTGGTGGTTCCCTATGCCCATCCGATGGAGAACTTGTCAAGCGCTGGACAGATACACCCAGGACAGTGTGCCAATCTATCACTGGGCACACACACACTATATGGGGCAATTTAGAGCATTCAATTTAACCATGTTTTTGGACAGTGGGAACAACTCGGAGAAAACCCACGTGGACACGGGGAGAACATGGAAACTCCATCCAGATTGGGATTCGATCCTGGATCCCCAGGGCTGAAAGGCGAACGTGCCAACCTTGAAGCCATCGTGCCGCCCTAGCTAGAAAATCATGTGGTTCATTGATTCATTATCTTCCGCTCAATCCTCTACTAGGGTAACGGTGGGGGTTCCCCATGCCCATCCGGTGGAGAACGTTTCAGGTGTTGGGCAGATACACCAAGGACAGTACTCCCAATCTATCACTGGGCACAAACACACACTATATCGGGCAATTTAGAGAATTGAATTTACCTTAAATCCACATTTCATTTTTGTGTGGTTGTGCTGCCCATAAATTCATATAAAATTAGAATTTTTAGAAGAGTGTTTTCCTACATTAAGAAAAGGTTTTATAAATAAAGGACCCTTTCCTTGAAACTTCAACTATGTCAGCTCGTTTCTAATTCAGTTAACGTATTGGCTGAAATAAATATAGACTGGAGCCACAAATAGGGCTTTTAACGTACTTTACATCATACACGAGAAAGCACACACATACATATACAGGATAAGGTGCAGCAGCCTGCAGACCACAACACGTTGCCTAACCCAGCCGCAGAGGAACTAAAAAGGCGCTTGTTAGCCACACCCACATCACTCTGCCTTCGACCTCCTCTACAGCACACACTACGTCTACTTCTCTCGCACCCTCTTCTCTTTCCTGTGAACTTCTGCTAGTTTCTCCATCCACTGCAGGATGGCGGAGCTGGAGGGCTTGGAGTTTGGCAAGTCCGACTTTGTTTTGCTGGATGAGGTGACCATGGAAGAGTTCCTGACAAACCTTAAGCTCAGGTAGGAACGAGAAATCTAAAAAAAAAATCTTAACTTCAACAGCAAAATGGAAACTGAAGCTAGTGGTCCTGGATGAATAGATTGATTAGAGCTTTATTAATAAGCTTAGTTTCTTCAGATGTTTGTTCAACGTTGTGCTTATGTTACTGGATATTATTACCAGGTTTTGCAGGATTTTCTTTTAGAACCATAGGAAGTCATTTGTGTCATTTTTACTTCAGCCAGGAAGACTAACCAATGAAGACGTGATTAATCTAGAGATTCGTTAAACATGTTTGTGGCACCACGGTTGCATTCATCTCTCAGTGCTGAGGATTTAGGTTCGAGTCCCGATCTGGGTGGAGTTTCCACATTCTCCCCGTGTCCGTGTGGGTTTCCTACGGGTTTTCCTCTTTGGTTCTTGAAAGTTCTAAATTGCCCCATATAATGTGCGTTTGTGTGAGTATGTTTATGTGTCCAGTGATAGATTGGCGCCCTGTCCTGGGTGTATCTGCCCAGCACTCTAAACGTTCTCCCCTGGATGGACATGGGTGGGAAACCCACTGTGACACTAGTAGAGGATTAAGCGGAAGATATTGGATAAATAAACATGTTTGGAATAGTTGGGGGGTGGGGTGGCACAGTGGCTTAGTAGTTAGCACATTTGCCTCTCAGCACTGGGGTTTCAGGTTCAAATCCCAATCTGGGTGGAGTTTCCATGTTCTCCCTGTGTTAACGTAGGTTTCCTCCCACAGTCCAAAAACATGGGTTCAAGGTAAATTCATTCATTGATTATCTCCCACTTTATCCTCCCTTTATATGGGTCACGGTGGGGTTCCCCATGCCCATCCAGGGGAGAACGTCGCGGGCGCTGGGCAGATAGATCCAGGACAGGGTGCCAATCCATCGCTGGGCACACACTCACTCACTCAAACACACTCTATATGGGGCAATTTTGAGAATTCAATTGACTTGATCCTTGTTTTTGGACTGTGGGAGGAAACCGGAGAACCCGGAGGAAACCCACGCAGACACGGGGAAAACATGGAAACTCCACCCAGATGGGGATTCGAACCGGGAATCCCTAGCGCTGAGAGGCGAACGTGCTAACCACTAAGCCACCGTGCTGCCTCAAGTTAAATTGAATGTTCTAAATTGCCCCATATGGAGTGTGTCCGTGTGTCTCTGTGTGAGTGAGTGTGTACCCAACGATAGATTAGCACACTGGAACCATGCTCGAAGGTCAAATGAGATCCTAACTGCCACAGATATTGTTTCCCCACCTAGTAATGGGTAGATTAAAGCCCCTACTGAGACCCTATGCAGAAAGGATATGGCAAGCCATTGGGCTGCAAATCCATCATCCTTGGATTGTTAGCCCAATACCCTGGCCTATGCCCAGGGTCAATTTTATAGGAGACAAAACTCTATATAGGGTGAGGTAGCTCAGTGGCTAGCGTGTTAGGCTAACAATCATGTCCAATGGTGTTACCAATGTGGATCCTTGAGCTGAGTAGCTAGGGTGTTGGGCTAACAATCCAAGATGGTGGGTTCAAATCCCAGCTCCACTGGTGTTACCAATGTGGGTCGTTGTGCTCAGTAGCTATGCCGTTGGGCTAACAATCCAAGGTTTGTGGGTTCAAATCCCAGGTCCACTGGTGTTACCAATGTGGGTCCTTGGGCTGAGTAGCTATGGTGTCGGGCTAACAATCCAAGGTTTGTGGGTTCAAATCCCAGGTCCAATGGTGTTACCAATGTGTGTCCTTTAGCTGAGTAGCTAGGTTGTTGGGTTAACAATCGAAGGATTGTGGGTTCAAACCCCAGGTCCACTGGTGTTACCAATGTGGGTTGTTGTGCTCAGTAGCTGTGGTGTTGGGCTAACAATCCAAGGTTTGTGGGTTCAAATACAAGGTCCACTGATGTTACCAGTGCGGGCCCTTGAGCTGAGTAGCTATGGTGTTGGGCTAACAATCCAAGGTTTGTGGGTTCAAATCCCAGGTCCACTGTTGTTACCAATGTGGGTCCTTGAGCTGAGTATCTATGGTGTTAGGTTTAAAATCCAAGGTTGTGGGTTCAAACCCCAGGTCCACTGCTGTTACCAATGTGGGTCGTTGTCATTGTGCTCAGGAGCTGTGGTGTTGGGCTAACAATCCAAGGTTGTGGGTTCAAATACAAGGTCCACTGATGTTACCAATGCAGGTCCTTGAGCTGAGTAGCTATGGAGTTGGGCTAACAATCCAAGGTTTGTGGGTTCAAATCCCAGGTCCACTGTTGTTACCAATGTGGGTCCTTGGGCTGAGTAGCTATGGTGTTGTGCTAATAATCGAAGGATTGTGGGTTCAAATCCCAGGTCCACTGGTGTTACCAATGTGGGTCGTTGTGCTCAGTAGCTGTGGTGTTGGGCTAACAATCCAAGGTTTGTGGGTTCAAATACAAGGTCCACTGATGTTACCAGTGCGGGCCCTTGAGCTGAGTAGCTATGGTGTTGGGCTAACAATCCAAGGTTTGTGGGTTCAAATCCCAGGTCCACTGGTGTGACCAATGTGGGTCCTTGAGCTGAGTATCTATGGTGTTAGGTTTAAAATCCAAGGTTGTGGGTTCAAACCCCAGGTCCACTGGTGTTACCAATGTGGGTCGTTGTGCTCAGTAGCTGTGGTGTTGGGCTAACAATCCAAGGTTTGTGGGTTCAAATACAAGGTCCACTGATGTTACCAGTGCGGGCCTTGAGCTGAGTAGCTATGGTGTTGGGCTAACAATCCAAGGTTTGTGGGTTCAAATCCCAGGTCCACTGTGTTACCAATGTGGGTCCTTGGGCTGAGTAGCTATGGTGTTGTGCTAAAATCGAAGGATTGTGGGTTCAAATCCCAGGTCCACTGCTGTTACCAATGTGGGTCGTTGTGTGCTCAGTAGCTGTGGTGTTGGGCTAACAATCCAAGGTTTGTGGGTTCAAATACAAGGTCCACTGATGTTACCAGTGCGGGCCCTTGAGCTGAGTAGCTATGGTGTTGGGCTAACAATCCAAGGTTTGTGGGTTCAAATCCCAGGTCCACTGGTGTGACCAATGTGGGTCCTTGAGCTGAGTATCTATGGTGTTAGTGTTAAAAATCCAAGGTTGTGGGTTCAAACCCCAGGTCCACTGCTGTTACCAATGTGGGTCGTTGTCATAGCTGTGCTCTAACAATCCAAGGTTTGTGGGTTCAAATACAGGAGATGTTGAGCTGAGTAGCTATGGTGTTGGGCTAACAATCCAAGGTTTGTGGGTTCAAATACAAGATCCACTGATGTTACCAATGCAGGTCCTTGAGCTGAGTAGATATGGAGTTGGGCTAACAATCCAAGGTTTGTGGGTTCAAATCCCAGGTCCACTGGTGTTACCAATGTGGGTCCTTGGGCTGAGTAGCTATGGTGTTGTGCTAACAATCGAAGGATTGTGGGTTCAAATCCCAGGTCCACTGGTGTTACCAATGTGGGACGTTAAGCTTAGTGGCTAATTGCTATGGATAAAAGTGTTGGCTAAATGATGAAATGAAATTAAATTGCCCAACGACTGAAAATTCTCTTAGCAAAAACGAGACTAATCTAGAGAAGCGATGAAAACCTCTCATATGCAAATGGATTAGGGTACTTTTTTCACATCAGCCACTCCTCTAAACGTGGTCAGTGTTCTGACTCTTACTCACGTTGTTAAGCAGCTCTAGAACGACTATTTCAGTGCATTGCGCCTTTGTTATATAAACCACTGAGATTATAGTTAGGCGGTTAGTCAGGAGATTTTTTAAATTGCGGCACAGCAAACTATGATGCAATTTAAAGACTTTAATCTAAGTTTTATCTTATATTGTAGTCTTTCAATTCCACATCAAAACCGCATCAATTCCTTCTTTATGTGTTGAATATATTTAAAATATATTTTTTTTCTCAGTACTGTAGACCTTAAAGTGTTACTGACAATTTTTGTGGAATTCTCCAAATGATGTAGCTATGTGTAGCTAAAATAAAAGCGGCGAGACCGTGTCTGACAACTTAGTGAGAAGTACAGAGGAGGCAAGTCATATTGAGCCATCCATTGCACTTCCTGTTCTCACTTCCCACCTCCGTATCACTTCCTGTTGAATGGTAGGCGTCAGCTATGTCATTGTAAATGACAGGCGGTGTGGTATCTGAACTGTTCATGGAGTTCAGGCAGGTTTTGTTTTTTTTTTGTTTATTTTTTTAAATACTTGTAATGTTTTTTAAAAAGTTCCGCTTTGACGACGTCATCGTGCCTCTGAGAAACAAATGGACGTTCAATTCTGAAGAACTTTACCCTGAATGAAGGCTCCATTTTTTTCTGAGTTTCATCACACCAATTAGATCAGAAGGTCATGCTGAGCAAAAACTTCTCACCTGTATGCTGACTCATGAAATTAAGATAAATCGTTGTCTAAACCAAAAGTTCTCATAAAGTAGTGGTTCTCAAACTGTTTTACACGTACCACTGGTGGTACAGAAAGTAGCACAAGGTTGTTGGCCAGATCATAATATATATATATATATATATATATATATATATATATATATATATATATATATATATATATACACGTGGACAAAATTTTTGGTACCCCTTGGTTAATGACAGAAAAACCCACAATGGTAACAGAAATAACTTTAATCTGATAAAAGTAATAATAAATAAAAATTCTATGAAAATATACAAATGAAAGTCAGACATTGCTTTTCAACCATGCTTTAACAGAATTATTTAAAAAAATAAACTCATGAAACAGGCCTGGACAGAAATGATGGTACCCCTGAAAATAATGTGACCAAATGGACATCAAGGTGTGTTCACTAATTAGTATCACAGGTGTCTACAATATTGGAATCAGTCAGTGGGCCTATATATAGGGCTACAGGTAGTCACTGTGCTGTTTGGTGACAAGGTGTGTACCACACTCAACATGAACCAGAGGAAGCAAAGAAAAGAGTTGTCTCAGGACATTAGAAAGAAAATAATAGACAAACATGTTAAAGGTAAAGGTTATAAGACCATCTCCAAGCAGCTTGAAGTTCCTGTGACTACAGTTGCACATGTGATTGAGAAATTTAAGATCCATGGGACTGTAGCCAACCTCCCTGGACGTGGACGCAGGAGGAAAATTGATGACAAATCAAAGAGATGGATAACACGAATGGTAACAAAAGAGTCAAGAAAAACATCTAAAGAGATTCAAGGTGAACTTCAAGCTCAAGGAACATCAGTCTCAGATCGAACTATCCGTCAATGTTTGAGCCAAAGTGGACTTCATGGTAGACGACCAAGGAGGACACCATTGTTGAAAACAAAACATAAAAAAGCCAGACTGGAATTTGTCAAACTTCATGTTGACAAGCCACAAAGCTTCTGGGAGAATGTCCTATGGACAGATGAGACGAAAATGGAACTTTTTGGCAAGGCACATCAGCTCTATGTTCACAGATGGAAAAATGAAGCATATCAAGAAAAGAACACTGTCCCTACTGTGAAACATGGAGGAGGCTCTGTTATGTTCTGGGGCTGCTTTGCTGCATCTGGCACAGGGTGTCTTGAATATGTGCAGGGTATAATGAAATCTCAAGACTATCAAGTCAAGTCAAGTCAAGTCAAGTAATTTATTTATATAGCGCTTTTTACAACAGTACATTGTCACAAAGCAGCTTTACAGAATGAAAAGCCTTTAAACCCCCAAAGAGCAAGCCGAAGCGACAGTGGCAAGAAAAAACTCCCTTTTATGTTGTTATTTAAGGAAGAAACCTTGGGAGGACCAAGACTCAATGGGGGACTCATCCTCCTTGAGCGGCCGGGCAGCAACAACAGTGTAGAACAGCCATGTCCAGATACTAAACAAATGGAAAAACTAACAACTAGAAAACTATATGTGAGTCCATTAGGGGGCGTCCTGCAGGACCGCCTTGTCAGGATCCATACAGTATTCGTAAGCAGAGCCATGGATCTCCAGGAAGCCGGGGGACACCTCAAAAGAAACAGACAAAGGAAGGGAGTTAGAGCTAATAATAAAGCACGGCATTTAATTAATAAGTAATTAATTGACACAGTGATTCAAGGGATTCTAGAGAGAAATGTGCTGCCCAGTGTCAGAAAGCTTGGTCTCAGTCGTAGGTCGTGGGTCTTACAACAGGATAATGACCCAAAACACACATCTAAAAACACTCAAGAATGGCTAAGAGGAAAACACTGGACTATTCTGAAGTGGCTTTCTATGAGCCCTGACCTAAATCCTATTGAGCATCTTTGGAAGGAGCTGAAACATTCCGTCTGGAAAAGGCACCCTTCAAACCTGAGACAACTGGAGCAATTTGCACATGAAGAGTGGGCCAAAATACCTGCTGAGAGGTGCAGAAGTCTCACTGACAGACACAGGAATCGTTTGATTGCAGTGATTGCCTCAAAAGGTTGTGCAACAAAATATTAAGTTAAGGGTACCATCATTTCTGTCCAGGCCTGTTTCATAAGTTTATTTATTTTTTATAATTCTGTTAAAGCATGGTTGAAAAGCAATGTCTGACTTTCATTTGTACATTTTCATAGAATTTTTATTTATTATTACTTTTATCAGATTAAAGTTATTTCTGTTACCATTGTGGGTTTTTCTGTCATTAACCAAGGGATACCAACAATTTTGTCCATGTGTGTATATACTGTATATAGGGCTTAATGGTTAGCACGTTCCCGGTTTGAATCCCAATATGGATCAAGAGTTCTCCAAATTGCCCCGTATATAGTGTGTTTGTGTGAGTGAGTGTGTGCCCAGCAATAGATTGGTGCCCTGTCCTGGGTGTATTTGCCCAGCGCCCGAAACGTTCTCCCCTGGATGGGCATGGGGAACCCTCCCGCGACCCTAGTAGAGAATAAAGCGGAAGATAATGAATGGATGGGTAAATAATTAAAAAACAATGTTTGATATATCATAAAATCATACAGGGGGAACGTTTTAGGAGTTGGGCAGATACACACAAATCATGGTGCTAAGCCAATCCATTACTGGGCATACTCACACACACACACACACACAATAGGGACAATTGAAGCCAATTCACCCTGAATCTTGACCATATTCATAATCCTATAGTAATCCTATACAGATGGGAATGTTTTAGGCGCTGGGCAGATACACCTAGGACAGGATGCCAATCTATTACTGTGCACAGACACACACACACACACATGCACTTTTCCACTATATAGGGCCAGACAATTCAATCAGAATCCATCTTTTTAGACTGTGGGAGGAAACCGGAGAACACGGTAAAAACCCATTTGGAACATAAAAACTCCACCCAGGTTGGGATTCAAACCTGGACTCCCAGTGCCGAGCGGCAGATTAACTACTAAGCCACCTGTGGTTTTAGATATTTCTATTTAAACCTGTTTCTTGAAAAACATCACTACTAGCAGTACATTATAACACACACACACACACACACACACACACACACACACATGCACACCCCACACACACACAGACCATTAGGATAAGGTTGTAAAGAGTCACTTAAAAACAGTCAAAGAACTTAACTATAGGTTCTTGTTGTGATCAGTGTATTTGTACCAGTGTATTTGTTTTTTTTCAACATCGGTTGATTGCCATAAACCAGTTTTACAGATTTTACTAAACCCTAACAGAACCCTAAAACTTACAAATCATGTCAAGGTGACAGTGGAAAAAAGCTAATATGCTAAAAAGCTAATAATAGAGGACCAGCACTCATGGGTTGGCGTTAACAGATGGTAAAACATTACTAATGTATAGATTTTATACAGGTGTTCAATCCAGTAAAGAACAAATCGATAACATGATAAACTGCGTTTTAAATTTTTTAATCTCACTTGTGAAAAAACTAGTGGTTTTTTTAACCTTCTATAAAGGTCTCCCAAATGTCTTACTGTAGCATTTTGGCAGACTAGACCATCGTTTCAAACTGGATGACTGGCAGGCAGGAACCAGCATTGTGGTTTTTAGTAGTAAATTTGTGCATGCTGAAAGTGTCTCACCAGCTGCACACCACCCTGCGCTATATGGTGAGTGTTACGAAAGAACCACTAAGTCTAACCAAAGAAAATTATTAATTCAATAGTAAGTAAGTAACGGGACGAAACATAAATAATTTAATCTAAAGTCCAACAGAACAGGGGATGTTAAAAATAATTTTAACTTTGGTGAGCACTGCTAATAAACTATAGAGTCACTGAGAATTTATACACTTATAATAACGCAATAAGGTATGAGAGGGCATGCATTATTGTGAAGAAATGGGAAGGAGGTGTTGTTAGGCACGAGAACAAAGTTGTTATTGCGTTTATAAAAGTGTTTCCAAACACATCCATCCATCCATTATCTGCTGTTTTATCCTCTAGTAGGGTGTGTGTGTGTGTGTGTGTGTGTGTGTGTGTGTGTGTGTGTGGGGGGGGGGGTGTTCCCTATGCCCATCCAGGGGAGAACGTTTCGCCCGATGGGCAGATTTACTCAGGACAGGGCGCCAATCTATCGCTGGGCACGCTTATTCCCACTCTTTGTTGACAATAATAAAAATAAATAAATAAAAAAGGTTTAAAGCATAAACATATATATTTAAACATAATTATTAATAAATTGGTCTTCTGCTATATAATCTAGTCAGATTTTTAAAGTGAATGTTGATTGCTAAGTAACGTAATACTGCTTTGGTGCTCATCGGGAAATGTTGTGTATATCCATCCATTGTCTTCCGCTTTATCCTTTACTAGGGTCGCGGGGGGGGGGGGGGGGGGGTTCCCCTTGCCCATCCAGCGGGGGACGTTTCGGGCGCTGGGCAGATACACCCAGGATATGGTGCCAATCTCTCACTGGGCAATGTTGTTTATATTAACCTGTATTTCCATTTATACATGATTTAAAATAATGTTCTTACATGTTCGCACGTTTTACACTTTGAAACAAATGAATTGCACAGAGCTGTGCATTATTATCAAGAACTTTACGGCTGGACAAATGCTCAGCCAATCAGATTTAAGGACCAGATCTATGTGTTTTATAAATTTTTGCCGTTTCGATAACACACACCTCTGAACGTTACACATTCGTATCAATGCGAGACATGCAATACACTATTTCCCCAATGTTTTTTTATAAACCAACTTGTGTAATTTGGCCACTAGATGTCACTATATGATTGTTGGAGAAACTGACAACCTGTTTCTCATTGATTTTTCACATTAAAAACCAGACTAGATTAGGTCATAGACCGATATATTAATGTTTATGCTTTTAATTAACGTCTTTATAAATCAAACATTGTTTTTTAAATTATTGTTTATAATAATTATATGTTTATTTCCATTTTATAAAAGCAATAAGACACACTTTTTTTTGTGGGGGGAGCAACATTCCAGGAAGTTTGGTAAAGTATAAAGTTTGAGGGGAAACCACAGCTCCCTGAGGAAATCCACACAGAACATAGAACATAAAACTCAAATCTTAATGACTCGTGTCTACAAAGCCCATGTCCTTCTTGTTGTAAGGAACGAGCATTAGCATTAGCATTAGCATTAATTAGCATTATCAAAATGTTAAAGTAAAACTTTTTTTATGTTAGTTTACAATTATTTCTACAGAACCAGTAGATTTTCGACTTAGTAGACTTAGAACCTATATCTGTATATTTTCTGTGATATATTTTTTCTAATAAACTTTCAAATGTTTAACAGTCTGGCTCATCTTTTGAACAAGATGCATACGTGACAAAGAAAGTAAATTAGCTACTTTATTAAGTAATAAATTCTGTAATTCTGTTTTCAGGTTTGAGAAAGGCCGAATCTACACATTTATTGGCGAGGTTGTGGTGTCAATGAATCCCTATAGGCAGATGGACATTTATGGAAAGGAAGCAATTGATGCCTACAGGGGTAGAGAGCTGTACGAAAACCCCCCTCACCTTTTTGCCGTGGCAGATGCTGCCTATAAAGCTATGAAAAGAAGAGCCAAAGACACTTGCATTGTCATATCAGGTAGGTTTTAACACTTTGTCTCAAAATAAACCTAAAAACTAAATTATTGATTCAAAGTGTCCACTCATTGGTCTTAGCTTACTCATCTTGTTAGCTTACGCTTAATACACTACAATGGTTGTACACACAACTCATCCAGGGGAGAACGTTTTGGGCGCTGGGCAGATACACCCAGGACAGGACGCCAATTCATTGCTAAGAACATACTCACTCACACAGACAGGGCAGTTTAGGTAGGGGCAATTCAGAACAGCCATTCATTAATTCATTGTCTTCTACTAAATCCTCTATTAGGGTCACTGAAGAGGGGGCGGTGTTATTTATGCCCATACAGGGGAGAAGGTTTTGGGCGCTGGATAGATACACCCAGGAGGCGATGCCAACTAAGAACATACTCACAATTTAGGTAGGGGCAATTTAGAGCAGCCATTCATTGATTCATTATGTTCTGCTTAATGCTGTACTACGGTTGCGGGGTCAAGGGGGTTCTATATGCCCATCCAAGGGAAAAGGTTTTGGGCACTGGGCAGATACACCCAGGGCAGGATGCCAGTCTGGGCACACACACAGACATTTACACAAAAACACACACTATATGGGGCAATTTAGAGTATTCTATATACCTTGAATCTATGTTTTCGGACAGTGGCGGGAAACCGGAGAACCTGAAGAAAAACCCACATGACACGGTAAGAACATGGAACCAGACAGATTGAGATTCAAATGTGGATCCCCAACGCTGAGAGACGAACATGCTAACCACAAAGCCACCTCCCCACGACCCTAGTAAACGATTAAGTGGAAAATAATGTATAAATGATATATAGAGTACAAAACACCAAAATATATAGTTTCAGCAACTGAGAGTAAGAAAAAATGCAAGTATCAAGTAGAGTCAGCAGTGCAAGTTACAATAAAATCTGTACTGCCTTTCTTCTCAGGATACCAGGAGGCCTTGGACCTCCCAAGGTTTCTTCCATAAAATAACAACATAGCAGGGATTTTTTTTCTTGCCACTGTCTCTTCGGCTTGCTCTTGGGGTTTTAAAGGCTTATAACACTGTAAAGCTGCTTTGTGACAATGGACTATTATAAAAAGTGCTTTATGAATTAATTATTTGAACTTGGACTATTTACTGATTGATAATTTAAACCAGGCATGCCCAATATGTCCATCACTATCTTCCGGTCGATTTCACGTTGCATGTTGTTAGATCGCGATAAATTACTCCACGTTTTAAAAAAAGGACTTATCAGCGCTTTTATTACAGAACAATATCAGAAGCACTTAAATACACACACACACACACACACACACACACACTGTGAGTCGTTCTGAATAGCGAGTGACCTCTGCTTACTCTCGTTTCTTTCTCTCTATTCCCAAAACCTGTACACCGCCACGCCCCCGTGCCTCAATCACATCTCATTTAAATGTACGTTACATTCAAACTGCTTATAAATGCGGAAAGGTCAATGTAATTGACTGGTGTACTGTTACCATGACTACGACCAATTATTACTATTACGTATTATTACTATTACCTCCCAGCATGCCTTGCAGCTGGATTCTATGTGTTTTATTTTCTATGCTTTTTTAATGTTTATATTCTGTTTGGGAGAATGCCCCGGAATCACAGAGATTGTTGTGCATTTGTGCTGCATTGCTGTGTGTGTTTGCTTGTTCGGGTACTGCGGGGGTTGCCAATTAAGGAAAACGTGTGTCATATCTTTAAGCCAAAGGCTGTACTAAAAACAAGTTCTCTCCATGCTATTTTTCATGAGTTTTCATGTTCTCCCCGTGTCCACATGGGTTTCCTCTGGGTTCTCCGGTTTCCTCCCACAGTCCAAAAACATGGATCAAGGTAAATTGAATGCTCCAAATTGCCCCATATAGTGTATGTCAGTGTATGTGTCTGTGTGAGTGAGTGTGCCCAATGATAGATTGACATCCTGTCCTGGGTGTATCTTCCCAGCTCCCGAAACGTTGTCCCCTGGATGGGCATAGGGAACCCCACCCCACCTCGGTGGAGGATTGAAAGGAAGATAATGGATGGATGTTTAATAAAAGAGCAATTTCTGTCAAAATGGCAACCTGAAGCCGATTCTGATTCCTGCTGATTCCACAATAATTAAAAGAATTGTGTTTAAACACGTTTCAACATTAAAACTTGAGAAAAAAAGATGAATCCTGGTAGATCACATTGATCTGTCCACTGGAAAAAGTAGATCTCGGGCCAGAAACGTGTGGACATACCTGACATAAACAATACCCTAGCTGTGTTGGTCACGTGGAACCGATGAAAGGTATAACAAGTGTAAAACAAAGTAGGTGGGCATAATGAAATATGTCAGTGTGAGGTATACGCATTCTTTTGGCCAGATCATGTATCATTCCTTATTTTTGAGTGTGAACAGAACAGAACAGAACAGAACAGAATCAGAGGTCATAAATCTCTTTCTCAACTTCCCATTTACCGTTTCGAGGCAACTTCTCCTTTTCTTTATTAGGCAAATCTATTTACAGAAGCATTCTAATGATGTTGACTGCAGTGTGCTGCAAAGGACAAGCAGTGCAGATATAAGTAGTTCAAGTTCATGAAATTTATTAATATAGCGCTTTTTACAATAGTACATTGTCACAAAGCAGCTTTACAGTGTTATGAGCCATAAAACCCCCAAAGAGCAAGCCAAAGTGACAGTGGCAAGAAAAACTCCCTATTATGTTGTAATTTTAAGGAAGAAACCTTGAAGGGGGGTGGGGGGACTCATCCTCCTTGAGCGGCCGGGCTGCATCGACAGTGTAGGACACTAATGTACAGATTGTGTGATGATCAGGTGACCTGTATTTAACAATTGGAAAACTATATAAGTCCATTGAGGGCGTCCTGCAGGACTGCCAGTCCAATAAAGGTTCCATCCAGTATTCCTCGTAGCCACAGTTCTTTGGCAGTTCTAGCTAGCTCTGGGTTACAGTTCTTATCATTTTCCTAAAATAAAAATCTCACAATCGCTGCGAACTGGAAACACAGACCCCCCACACCCCCTCATGCCTTCACTGCTACTCACCTGGTCCAGCATGATGGGCCTGAATGCCGCATTAAGTGGCAGCTGGTCCGAAAACCTTGACCATGTCCCTCTATGTTGTTATATGTGCTTTTCTTAAAGTGTTTTTTCGAGTTCCCATACTGTGCTCCTTTAGGATTATAATTTGGGGCTGTTTTATTTTTTTCATCACCTATCTTTTCCTTTCCCATCATATCTTTCCCATAATTTCCCCATTGTGGGACTAATAAAGGTATATCAATATCTTCATTGACTCGGAAAGGCCAAAACATATATTGTTTAATTATTTTAAGTTATTGAGAACCTAAAATCTGGCAACTGGCAATATATATACGTTCTCCCCTGGATGGGCATGGAGAACCCCCCTCTGTGACCCTAGGCAGATACATTATCCCCTATATGGGCACAGGGGAGAATGTATCTACCCAGTGCCCGAAATGTTTTCCCCTGTATGGGCATTTGGAACCCCACCCTGGACCCTAGTAGAGGATTAAGTGTGGTTCCACACGCCCATCCAGGGGAAAACATTTTGGGCACTGGGTAGATACATTCTCCCCTGTGACCCTAATAGAGGATTAAGCAGGGAGTTCCACATATCCATTCAGGGGAGAACATTTCAGGCGCTGAGCAGATACGTTCTTCCCTGGATGGGCATGTGGAACCCCCCTGCGCCCCTAGTAGAGGATTAAGTGGAACATAATGAATGAATAATATATGGGGCAACAGTATATGCACATTGTTTATATAGAAAAGTCTAAGAGAAATATTAGATATATAGAAATAGATTATATCGAAATGTCTAAGAGAAATGTCCCTCTTTGTGGTGATGTACTGACCTTTCAGTGTTCTTCAGGTGAGAGTGGCGCTGGAAAGACAGAAGCCAGCAAGTACATCATGCAGTATATCGCAGCCATTACCAACCCAAGTCAAAGAGCAGAGGTCGAGAGGTGAGAGCTATAAACTCTTATAAACTTTATGATTATGAGGTAGAATAACACAGGCATCTGGTTATGCTTCAGCTGGATTTAATCTATAACAAAATTTGTAATGTTACTCTGTAATTTTGACACAGTGTGAAGAATGTTCTCCTGAAGTCTAACTGTGTTCTGGAAGCATTTGGAAATGCCAAGACCAACCGCAATGACAACTCCAGCCGATTTGGCAAGTACATGGATATTAACTTCAACTTCAATGGTGACCCAACTGGAGGACACATCAACAACTACCTGTTGGAGAAGGTAAGTATGTATAAGATGAATTATTCCATATTTATATTTATTATTATGCTCATCCAGAGGATACACCCAGTACAGAACGCCAATCTATCACTGGGCACACTCACTCACACAGACCCACACAGACACACTGTATAGGGCAATTTAGAATTTAGAGCATTCAATTTACCTTGAACCATGTTTTTTGGATGAAAACTCATGCAGACACATAGGGAGGTCATAGAAGCTCCACTCAGATTGGGATTCAACCATGGATCTTCAGCACTGAGAGGAGAACATGCGTACCACTAACTATATATATATATATATATATATATATATATATATATATATATATATACACGTACACGTACATCCGGTCCTTAAATCTGATTGGCTGAGCCGTTTGTCCAGCCGTGACATTATTGAGAATAACACACCTCTGAGTGCATTACATTCATATCATTGTGTGATATACAATACATTACTTTATGAACTTTTTGTATTGTATTGTGTTGTATTTTGGCCACTAGAGGACAGTATTTGATTGTTAGAGAAACCGGAAATCTGTTACTCAGTGATTGGTGGTCACTTTAAAAATCGGACTACATTTTTTCCAGAAGACGATTTTATTAACGATTTTGCTTGAATCAAATAAAAGCATAAAAGCATAAAAGCACTCGGGTATATTTTTTCTTACATATATATATATATATATATATATATATATATATATATATATATATATATATATATATATATATATATCATGGTCATTTATAACATGCTTACCACCACTATGCAGCCTACTTGATTTCATGTACGGGTTCTTTTGGTTCTTCTCAGGCATCTTTTTTTTTTCTTGCTCTGTTTCAGTCGAGGGTCATCCACCAGCAGGAAGGAGAGAGAAACTTTCACTCATTTTATCAGGTAAATAAAGCTACATATATAATCATTAATTTCCACTTAATCCTCTAGGGGTTAAGGGGGGGGGGGGGGGGGGGGTCCAGGGAAAAATGTTTTTGGGCGCTGGGCAGATACTCCCAGGACAGGGTACCAATCTATAGCTGGGCACACTTATACACACACTCTATATGGGGCAATTTAGAGCATTCAGTTTACCTTGATTCCATGTTTTCTTAGACTGTGGGAGGGAACCGGAGAACCCGGAGAGAACCCACATGGACAGAGAACATGGAAACTGCACCCAGATTGGGATTCGAACCGGGAATCCCCAGCCCTGAGAGGAGAACGTGCTAACCACTAACCAAATGAAATATAAATATTACAATTCAAAGAAAATATGTAGTTTGTGAGCTGCACAATGCCTTAGTGTTTAGCATGTTCGCCTCTCAGCGCTGGGGATCCAGGTTCGAATCCCAATCTGGGGGCAGGACGGGCTTTCATTTTATGTGGGCAAAATTGTCTTCTTAAGAAATGTATTGTCTTTTGCACAGTCAGCACCACTTAAGCCAAACGATTTAATTCAAATAAAATGAAAGGTGTTCATTTAGCTGGGTGTGTGCAGCAGGTCACATGATCAGATCGAAAAACCTTTCATTGCAAAATTAAACATACTGTGAAACATACTCATTATGTTATTTTAGTGTGATTTGCTAAAGCCAGGCCGTGTCTGGAATTGCTAGCTAGGAGGCCCATGTGATGTTTTTGTTTGCACCTGCGTGTGGGATGGCTTCATATGAGTTTGTGTTTCTGTGCAGTTGTTGCGTGGTGGTGCTAAAGACCTGCTGGAATCCCTCTATCTGAAAAATGACCCTTCTGAGTATTTGTATACCAACCAGGGAGCAAAGGTCCTCACTGTAAGAACTTTAGAGTACAAGCAGCACATTGATTTAATTAACCACAACGTGCAGGATGTTTACCTCTCCTCTCTTTTAGTCCTCCATGGATGATCGTTCCTGCCACAGGGCAGTAATGAACGCACTGAAAGTCATCGGGTTCAGTCAGGAGGAAATCGGCTCCATCTATAAGATTTTGGCAACCATCCTACATCTGGTATGAAAAAGTATTTCCATGCATCTTTACAAAACAGCTCGTATAAAACTTAAAAATAAGGCAAAATTAAAGACTGTGATATGTAGGGTGTTGGGGGGAATGGTGGCTTAATGGTTAGCACGTTCTCCTTTTTTTCATGTTCTCACCTTGTCCACGGTCCAAAAACATGGATTCAAGGTAAATTGAATGCACTAAATTGCCCCTAAATTATCTATGTGAGTGTACCCAGCGATAGATTGGTGCCCTGTCCTGGGTGTATCTGCCCAGCGCCTAAAATGTCCTCCCCTTTATGTTCATGGGGTTCTCCGGTTTCCACCCACAGTCCAAAAAAAAAAAAGATTTAAGGTAAATTGAATGCTCTAAATTGCCCCTATATAGATTGTGTATCTATGTGAGTGAGTGTGCCCAGCGATAGATTGGCGCCCTGTCCTGGGTGTATCTGCATAGTGCCTAAAATTTTCTCCCCTTTATGTTCATGGGGTTCTCCGGTTTCCACCCACAGTCCAAAAAAAAAAAGATTCAAGGTAAATTGAATGCTCTAAATTGCCCCTATATAGATTGTGTGTCTATGTGAGTGAGTGTGCCCAGCGATAGATTGGTGCCCTGTCCTGGGTGTATCTGCCCAGCACATAAAATGTTCTCCCTTGGATTGGCATGGGATTCTCCAGTTTCCTCCCACTGTCCAAATAACATGGATTCAAGGTAAATTGAATGCTATAAATTGCCCCTGTTTAGATTGTGTGTCTATGTGAGTGAGTGTGCCCAGCCATAGATTGGCGCCCTGTCCTGGGTGTCTGCCCATCACCTAAAATGTTCCTCCCTGGATGGATATGGAGTTCTCCGGTTTCCTCCCACAGTCCAGTCCAAAGAAAATGGATTCAAGGTAAATCGGATGCTCTAAATTGCCCCATATACTGTTTCTGTATGAGTGAGAGTGCCCAGCTAGATTGGTGCCCTGTCCTGTGTGTATCTACCCAGCTCCTAAAATGTTCTCCTCTGGATGGGCACAGAGTTCTCCGGTTTCCTCCCACAGTCCAAAAAACATGGATTAAAGATATATTGAATGCTCGAAATTGCCCCTAAATAGATTGTGTGTCTATGTGAGTGAGTGTGCCAGCGATAGATTGGGGCCCTGACCTGGGTGTTAAAAAAAGGGGGAGGGGGTGGTTAAGGATAGGATGATGAGCAGGTTTGATACTTCTACAGTGTAGCTGGGTTCTTCTTAACTCCTGACTTGTGTTGTTCTTTCATTTGTAAAGCGTTTTGGATGAAAGCATCTGCTAAATGACTCAATCTAAATATAAATGTAAGTTTGCATTTCATTATTTTGTTTGTATGATGTAAGACTTGTTGTGTCTTCCTGTTTGTGATTCTTTAGGGTAATTTACAGTTTCACAGTGATGGTGAGAGCGTGGAAATAGATGGAAGCGAATCGGTACGACAGATCGCTGAACTCACATCCTCGGACGATGACATCGTGAACAAAACCCTTCTTTATCGTACTGTGGCCACAGGAGGTGGTGAGGTCATCTCTAAAGGGCACAGCGAACAGGAGGCCAGCTACGGCAAAGACGCATTTGCCAAGGTGCCACTCAACTCCTTGAACGCTTTCTCTACGACCTCATTCACTACAATCTCACACAAAAACAATATAATTAGAATGCTTTACACAGGATGTTTATTTTCCTAAATTTCCATTCATTCATCCATTATATTCCGCTTTATCCTCTACCATGGTCGCGCGTGGGGAGGGGGGGGGGAGGGGTCCCATGCCCATCCAGGGGAGAACGTTTCGGGTGCTGGGCAGATGCACCCAGAACAGGACACCAATCTATTACTGGACACACTCACTCACACAGACACACACACACAGACAACAGTCTATATGGGGCAATTTGGAGAATTCAATTGACCTTGATCCATGTTTTTGGACTATGGGAGGAAACCGGAGAACCCGGAAGAAACCCACGCGGAGACAGGGAGAACATGGAATCTCTTGAACTCATGAAAACTTCCCGGTTCGAATCCCAATCTGGGTGGATTTTCCATGTTCTCCCTGTGTCCGCGTGGGTTTCCTCCGGGTTCTATGGTGTCTTCCCACAGTCCAAAAACATGGATCAAGTCAATTAAATTCTTCAAATTGCCCCATATAGAGTGTGTGTCTGTGTGAATGAGTGTGCCCAGTGATACATTGGCACCCTGTCCTGGGTACCCATCTGCCCAGCACCTAAAACATACTCCCCTGGATGGGCATGGGGAACCCCCCCCCGCGACCCTAATAAAGCGAAAGATAATGGATGGATGGATGGATGGATATTTAAGGATTACCATTATATATATATATATATATATATATATATATATATATATATATATATATATATATATATATATATATATATATATATATATATATATATATATAAAAAATGCCTTAATTTGCCCTGCAGGCTCTGTATGACCGCTTGTTTGGCTGGATCGTCGGTCGGATTAATTCTGTAATTGAGGTGAAGAACTACAACCCAGCTCTACATGGCAAAAACACAGTGATTGGAGTCCTTGATATCTATGGGTTTGAGATCTTTGAGAATAACAGGTGAGCTTAGATTGCTTGGGTATTTGCTTTGATCATATAACCATTTATTTGCCATTTATTTATATATTCATTAATCCATTATCTTCCGATTTATCCTCTACTAGGGTCATGGGGGGGGGGACTCCCCATGCCCATCCAGGGGAGAGTATTTCGGGCGCTTGGGCAGATACACCCAAGACAGGGCGCCCATCTACTGTTGGGCACACTCACTCACACAGACTCACTCTATGTGGGGCAATTTGGATAATTAAATTGACCCTGATCCATGGTTTTGGGATGTGGGGGGAAACCCACATGGACACAGGGAGAACATGGAAACTTCACCCAGATTGGGATTCGAACCGGGAATCCCCAGTGCTGAGAGGAGATCATGCTAACCAATAAGCCACCATTATTGTATTTGGACTGTGGGAAGAACCCGGAGAATCTGGAGGAAACCCACATGGACACGTGGAGAACATAGAAACTGCACCCAGATTGGAATTTGTACCAGGAATTCTTAGCGCTGAGAGGAGAACATGCTAACCACTAAGCCACCATGCTGCCCTCACAGCTGAATATATTGTTTTTTTAATATACTAAAAAATGTACAACATACCGTATGTTAATAACTTTTGATGAACCCCAGATTATTTACTACAATCATTATGTATGAAAATACTACTAATTAAGTAAATGAAAAATCACCTGTTTCTTTTTTGTCTGTTTGTTTTGCTCTAGCTTTGAGCAGTTCTGCATTAACTACTGTAACGAGAAGCTTCAGCAACTCTTCATCGAGCTCATCCTCAGACAGGAACAAGAGGAATACCATCGCGAAGGCGTCACCTGGCAACATGTGAGTCCAAAATGAGTAATTAAAATGCTTTTGTTTTACATGGTTTTAGAGCATGTTTAAATTAAAATTAATAATAAAATAATAAATTAAAAACAACATGGACTCGGACAAAGAAACACAAGTAAGCTGAAAAAAAATATGGCATAATAACCCAAACCCATTTAATTGGATTAAATTGATGCACACGCGGGCGACACGGTGGCTAAGTGGTTAGCATGTTCTCCTCTCAGCGCTAGGGATTCCCGGTTCGAATCCCAGTCTGGGTGGAGTTTCCATGTTCTCCCCGTGTCTGCGTGGGTTTCCTCCGGGTTCTCCGGTTTCCTCCCACAGTCCAAAAACATGGATCAAGGTCAAATGAATTCTCCCAATTGCCCCATATAGAGTGTGTTTGTGTGTGAGTATGTGCCCAGTGATAGATTGGCGTCCTGTCCTGGGCGTATTTGCCCAGCACCCTAAACGTTCTCCCCTAGATGGGCATAGGGAACCCCCCGCAACCCTAGTAGAGGGTAATGGATTGATGATTTTGACAGGAAACTTTTTACGGAGAACAGAAATGTTTAACTATATTTAAAGTTTTAAGTTTTATAAAATGTATAATAAGCATTTTGAATCCTCTATAAAGCTTTAGAAATGTGTTAATATTGCATTATAAATACTAAAGTGTTACCAAATTTTAAAAAAATCTTTCTGATATTGAATTAAAGTTAATTAAACTATCAGATTGATAGCCCAACACCCTAACCACTGACATACCACTGAGTTACTGTGCCCTGATCTACGTTCTGACCCTGACCTATAGGTTTGAGCTTTGGGTAATGACCGACAGAACAAGATCTCGAATACAAGCGGCTGAAATGGGTTTTCTCCGCAGGGTGGCTGGGCTCTCCCTTAGAGATAGGGTGAGAAGCTCGTTCATTCAGGAGAGACTCGGAGTAGAGCTGCTACTCCTCCGTGTCAAAAGGAGCCAGTTGAGGTGGTTTGGGCATTTTGTAAGGATGCCTCCAGGGCATTTCCCCAGGGAGGTGTTTCAGGCAAGTCCAGCTGGGAGGAGACCCCAGGACATCTCCCCGCTGGTCTGGGAATGCCTCGGTGTTCCCCCAGTTGAGCTGGTGGAGGTGGCTGGGGCAAGGGAGGTCTAGGTCTCTCTACTTGGGTTGTTGCCCCCGCGACCCGAATCCCAGAAAAGCGGGAGATGATGGATGTATGGATGGATGGAATGATGAATGAAGGCACATGCTTCTTCTTTACAGGTTGACTACTTTAATAACCAGATCATCGTTGACCTGGTCGAACAAGCACACAAAGGAATCATCTCCATCCTTGACGAAGCCTGTCTGACTGTCGGGAAAGTTACAGACACTGTCTGTCTGGAGAGCATGAACAATAAGCTCGGCCAGCACCCTCACTATACCTCCCGCAAGGTACATACAGCTTGATTATTGTAATGCGCTACTTGCTGGTATCCCAGCTTCCACAATCAGACCTCTTCAACTAATCCAAAACTCTGCAGCCCGACTCGTGTTTAACCAGCCCAAGCGAACTCATGTCACTCCATTACTCACTTCCCTCCATTGGCTTCCTGTAGCTGCTCGCATTCAGTACAAGTCACTGACTCTGGCATACAGAACCATTTCTGGATCTTCCCCCTCCTACCTTCACTCTATCTTTTCAAAATACACTCCGACTCGTTCACTTCGCTCCAGTGATGATTGCCGCCTGGCGGTTCCACCTCACCGAGGAGCTAATTCTCACTCTGTGGCGTTCACCACTGCAAAATGGTGGAACGATCTTCCCAACTCTGTCCGTAAGGCAGAATCACTAAACAGTTTTAAGAATCTACTTAAGACGCATCTCTTTAACAAATACCTATTATAAAAAAAAGGGGGGGGGGGGGGGGGGCAGCTTCGAATAACAATCAGGTTTGATGAATTTACAGTATAGTTGGTTTTCTCCATGGCTTCTGACTTGTGGTGTTCTCATTTGTAAGTCGCTTTGGATAAAAGCGTCTGCTAAATGACTAAATGTAAATGTACATATCGAATTATTAAATTCATCTAATTCATAAATTCATTCATTAATTAATTCATTCATTCTTTCATTCTTTCATTCATTCTCTTCCACATAATCCTCTATTAGGGTCTCCCCTATGCCCACAGGGAGAACACGGTAAGTCCACTAACATAAACTAGATTTGTAAGCCACAATTTTGTTTTCATTTCATGTAACACATGTGATGCAAATGACAACAAAGTCTACTTGAATCCTTGAATTGGAACTGACTATTGACATTATTGACAATAAAACTATTGACATTGGTGATTTTGGATTTAAACAGCACTTGGGTTTCGTGTTTATTTATCAATGCTAAAAGGATTGCATTACCTTTGGATCCTGGACATTGTGGTTTGATTAGCTGACCAGCAGAGAGCAATAGAATCACACCACAATCACGAAACCAGGATTTGCAAACAGCAAAACTTACAGCATGATTCATTGCAAATTATTTACTCAATAACATAAAATCATTCAGGTTATTTTTTGTATTTGACTAATTACAAAAAAAATGTTTTACAGGATTAAAAAAAAGTCTATTTCTAGTAATAAAGTTCGATAGAAAGCAGAGGTCCAGCACTTCTAGCTTTGTAAATGCACTATTTAAAGTTATCAAGTATTCATAATGCTTTATAACATTTGTCATAAGCCTTTGTTAATGTACATAGATGTTCATAATCATAGTCAAAAAGTGTTTAACAATTTAACATAAGGTTTTATAACACAATATGACAATGCATTATAATATGAACTTATTTCAACTTTTGATTCTTTGGATGTTTAGACATTCTGACTTAAAACAAGATGATTACACTTTACTTAAAGCCTGTAAAGAGCATTTATAAGCTTTTATAAGTCATTATGTACTACTATGTATGCAGTGTCTTTCAGAGCTGATTAATGACAACAATTTTTGTCTGTAAAAAGAGCTTATAACCTTTTATGAACAGTTATGAGCACTTATCAAATCATTTTCAGGAAAAGAGTTTGTTAAACACAAACATTATATGACTTTATGTTGCTGGTCTCTATAATAAGTTGATGAAAAGTTCAAATATATAATTTATAATGCATTATGTCACTTTGTGTTATAAAGCCTTATTGCATGTTCTTATAACACTTCATGAGTGTGGTTATGTACATCTATAGACATCAACAAAGGCTTATGACAAGTATTATAAAGCTTTTTAAATGTGTTAATAATTCATTAAGAATACAGGATTTGGTTAAAGCGTTATCTTTATGCCTATAAAGGGAGTTTATAAGCTTTTATAAACAGTTATGAGCACTTTATGTTATGAAGCTTTATGTCGCTTTGTCGATGTTCTATGTAACATGTTCTTATAACACTTCATGAGTGTGGTTATGTACATCTACACTCATGAAGTGTTATAAGAACACTTCATGAGTGTGGATATGTACATAACCACACTCATGAAATGTAGATGTACATAACCACACTTCATGAGTGTGGTTATGTACATCTACACTTCATGAGTGTAGATGTACATAACCACACTCATGAAGTGTGGTTATGTACATCTACAGACATTACCACAGGCTTAGGATAAGTATTATAAAGCATTATGAATGCTTTATTAAGCTTTATAAATGTGTTAATAACGCATTATGAAGGGGGGAAGAGCGCTTATTAGTTAGCACATTCGTCTCTCAGCGCTAGGGATTCCCGGTTCAAATCCCAATCTGGGTGGAGTTTTCATGTTCTCCCCGTGTCCGTGTGGGTTTTCTCTGGGTTCTTGTGGGTTCCCCCGGTTTTTGTGTGTCTGTGTGAATAATTGTTTGCCCAGCGATAGATTGATGCCCTGTCCTGGGTGTATCTGCCCAGTGCCTGAAACTTTCTCCCTTGTATGGTCATTGGGAATCCCCTGCGACCCTAGTAGAAGATAAAGTGAAAGATAATGGATGGATGGAATGCATTATGAATACCAAATTTAGGTAAAACCAAATGTTTCACTGGGTAACTTGTTTGGCCTCTTTACTTTTCATTTGCGATTCAACAATCAGGTCAAGCAATCACAACCCAGTTTCCCCAGTTGACAAAAAGTATCAAACTTAACAGTGGCCTCTCTGTCTAAAATCCTTTATGATTTTGGGCTAAATTCATTTGTGGGATTTTAATGTAGATGGCTGTATTTATTTATTTTTTTAACGGCTAAGAATTCACTAAGAGCATAGTGTATTAAGGAATAAAAATTCCTTTGTTGCACACAAATAAAGACTCGTGTTCATGTTATTTGCTTATTTTGGGTCGTTATAGCACTTGTGAGTCATTTAGCAGACACTATTATCCAAAGTGGGCGGCACGGTGGCTTAGTGGTTAGCACGTCTGCCTCTCAGCGCTGGGGATCCTGGTTTGAATCCTAAATTGGGTGGAGTTTACATGTTCTCCCCTTGGTTTTCTCCGGGTTCTCTGGTTTCCTCCCACAGTCCAAAAACATGGACCAAGGTCAATTGAATTCTCCAAATTGCACCATATAGAGTGTGTCTGTGTGTGTGAGTGTGTCCCCAGTGATAGATTGGCACCCTGTCCTGGGTGTATCTGCCCAGCGCCAAAAGCGTTCTCCCCTGAATGGGACCCCCCCCGCGACCTTAGTAGAAGATAAATTGGAAGATAATGGATGGATGGATATTATCCAAAGTGACTTTCAAATGAGAGAACACCACAAGTCAGTAGTTAAATACTTAATTCCAGAAGCTGTAAGACTCTTAAACTCCCCCTAACTCAACAGACACTCCTCATGGACATTTTACAATATCTACTCAACAGACCAATTATCCCATCTCAGTGCTGCTATATTATTGTTTTTTTATACTCAAATGCTGCTATATTTGATCCTAAACCTATTTAACGTCAAAAAAATGAATTCTACCTATAATGCTTAGGTTCAAAACTGGGTCTATGAAAGATTCGTTTGCATTTCATGTACCACATGTTACCTAAATGACAATAATGTCTCCTTGAATTCTCGAAGCATATAATATTTAGTATAATAAAACCTGATAATTATCTGGTGTTCATACAGTTGTGGGCAGCACGGAGGCTTAGTGGTTGGCACATTCATCTCTCAGCACTAGGGATTCCCAGTTCGAATCCCAATCTGGGTGGAGTTTCCATGTTCTCCTCGTGTCTGCGTGGGTTTCCTCCGGGTTCTCTAGTCTCCGGTTTCCTCCCATAGGCCAAAAACATGGATCAAGGTCAATTGAATTCTCCAAATTGACCCATATAGAGTGTGTCTGTGTGAGTGAGTGTTTGCCCAGCGATAGATTGGCACCCTGTCTTGGGTGTATATGGATGGATCATACAGTTGTGTTCAAAATGATTCAACACCCACTACAGTAAGGTGTTTTAACAGGTTTGGCATTTATTCTTTATCTTGTTCACAATCAGGTCAAAGAAGGATTTTAATTATAAACAAATGCAACTTAAATTACAACAATATCTTTTCAGGTATACCAACAAATATCATTTTAATAGTAAAGTCATATACCGTACCTTCTTCATAGCAAGTGTTTGTGGAAGAGATGTGTTTTGAGATGTTCCTTAAAGATGCTAAGTGACTCTGCCTTATGGACAGAGTTGGAAAGATGGTTCCACCATTTAGCAGTGGTAAACGATATGGATTGAGAATTAGAACCAAGGTGAGGTTGAATCAAATTCATCACTAGAGCAAAGTGAACGATTCGGAGTGTATTTTGGAAATATAGAGTGAGGGTACGAGAGGCCAGATCCAGAGATTTTCCTTAAGGCCAATTTTGTAATCAAATCAATGGATCATTTAGATGTCTTTTTTATATGGCATTCAATCAAACCATGTTTATTTAATATCAGAACACCTGTTTGTATGAGCAGTATGATCAGCCACTGTGTCCACACACACAGACACACACTTGACACGTGATTACATACAGTACTTGACTATTTATTGTATGTGAGTAATGGTCACTCATTTAACAGGGTTCACTTTCATTGTTTAATTTTCTCTCTTTACTTTTCCTCAGCTGTGTACTACTGACAAAAGCATGGAGTTCAACAAACACTTTCGTATAAGACACTATGCCGGTGACGTCACGTGAGTTTGATTTTCATTAATGCTTGCTAATTAATCTTGTAATTTTTCAAAATGTATGCATATTTTTATAACGTGTGTCGCAGAAATGTTCTTGTTGCAACACTAAACAAGTCTTAGGGTTAGTTGAATGCTCTAATTTGCCCCATGTTTGTGTGAGTGAGTGTGCCCAGTGATAGTTTGGTGCCCTGTCCTGGGTGTATCTGCTCCATCTTCCTTTGATATTGCTTGATAACAATTGGCTTAGAGGCAGAGTTCGTTTGAGCCACCGTGCTGCCCACTGTCAAAATCATACAAATTCAAAATATTTGTGTGGTCCATAAAAAAGACAATTGAACTGCAACTAAATCAATAGACACTCCATAAACACTGTGACACTATGACACTATGACACTTTTGAAATAGACAATATCTCATGGCTGCTTTATTTTATATTTTATATAATTTTTACTTTTTTATTGCTATTATATTTTTATATTTACATCTTTATTATAAACACTGCTATGTTTAGTTTTTAATTAAACTGTATTATTATTATTATTATTATTATTATTATATATTTTTTTTTTTCCAATGTAATATTGTCACACTCGCCCACCTCGGACTAAAAGCGGCTGCGCAGATGAGGCACAGAGCCGCAGCGCTTTAACGCGCAGAAGGGAGCCAGGCACGCAGGTAGCAGGATACTGAATTTATTGAAAGGTGTAGGGACATAAACCTACAGATGTGCACGGAGGAAGGGGAACACAGGAAATAAATACAAAAGCTCACCCGCTCACCAGGGGCCGCACGCCGCCCAGCCCGTTCACCAGGGGCCGCACGCCGCCCAGCCCGTTCACCTGGGGCCGCACGCGCATAGCCCGTTCACCAGGGACCGCACGCCACCTAGCCCGAGCACCAGGGGCGTCCATGTCGCCCCGCAGCCAGAGGGCATCCACATCGCCCCGCAGCCATAGGGCGTCTACCGGACCACGCAGCCAGAGGGCGTGGCCCACTCCTCGTCCGCTGTGGGCATCCTCCTCGCCCCGCAGCCATAGGGCGTCCACCGGACCACTCAGCCAGAGGGCGTCCACCGGACCACGCAGCCAGAGGGCGTGGCCCACTACTTGTCCACCGGACCACTCAACCAGAGGGCGTCCACCGGACCACGCAGCCAGAGGGCGTGGCCCACTCCTTGTCCGCCAAGGGCGTCCACCGGACCACGCAGCCAGAGGGCGTCCAGCGCACCACGCAGCCAGAGGGCGTCCAGCGCACC
Source organism: Corydoras sp. C115 (assembly GCA_019802505.1). Taxonomy (NCBI): domain Eukaryota; kingdom Metazoa; phylum Chordata; class Actinopteri; order Siluriformes; family Callichthyidae; genus Corydoras; species Corydoras sp. C115. The sequence goes on along the minus strand of JAFMOC010000127.1, from coordinate 1,213,367 downwards.
ACGCAGCCAGAGGGCGTCGCCCACTCCTCGTCCGCCGAGGGCGTCCACCGGACCACGCAGCCAGATGGTGTCCACCGGACCACGCAGCCAGATGGCGTCCACCGGACCACGCAGCCAGAGAGCGTCCCCAACACCTCGTTCGCAGAGGGCGCCCACCTCGACATGCAGTCATTGGGCTATGTTTTGTTGCAGACAAAACATAGCCCAAAAATGAAATACGACTTTGATGGAACTCAGACTTCTCTGCGTGGACAAACAAATTGTTGTCTAACAAACATTGGAGAATGGATGACACATGCAGGCAATGGCGTCTTTTGCTAATGAGGGCTTATCATCCTTTTATTGTTATACTCCAAAGGAACTCCCTCTGGTAGACAGGGAGGTGACAGATTCTCCGAGCATTGCTGGCGAACAGGGTACCGAAGACACTGAGAAGAACAAAATGGAGACCAATGAATAATGTCCTGAGAAGCCCACGAAATGACTGGGTCATGCCGCTGAAGCCAAGACAGCCCTAGAATAAGGGGAAAAGAGGGAGAGGAAATCAGGAGAAAAAACAATGTTTTGCTATGCAATGCCCCAATAGAAAGGGTGCAAGAGGTCGTGGAGTGTGTAATGGATACCGGGTGCAGGGGACGGCCATCAGCCGAACTGACCTGAAAGGCACGTTGTAAAGTGGTGGTGGGAATACCCCATTGTTTAGCCAGAGTGGTGTCCAAAAAGTTACCCTCAGCCCCAGAATCCAAAAGTGCTGTGGTGTTTACCGACCGATTAGCAAATGATAGACTAACTGAAAACAACATGGGTTTTCGTATACTCCACCTGGAGGTGCTTACCACTACGGAGTCCTGGGCGGATGTAATTGCTCTAATCCGAGTGGTGGAACCATGATCCCGATTAGATGGTCAGGTGGGACACGCATCCAGAAAGTGATCGTTGGCAGCACAATACAGGCATAAACGTCCCTTAATGTGACGACTCCTCTCACTTGCAGAAAGGCGGATGGATTCCACCTGCATAGGCGTCTCTTAGTCCCATGAAGCCGAGTGTTGAGCAGCAGCAGCAATAGCAGGCCTTAACATGATGGAGCGGGAAAGAGTGTTCTTGCGTGTCTGCCAAAGCTGATCCAGCTTGATGGAGATTGTGATGAGCTCAGACAGGGACATCTCAGCATCCTTAAAAACCATCTCAGCCGAGATCTCTCTCCGCAGACCGGATCGATATGCCACAATAAGAGCCGGTTCGTTCCAACCACTGTGTGCCGCCAGAGTCTGAAACTCTAAAGCATAGTCTCCTACGGAACGTGAGCCCTGCCGAAGTTCATACAAAAGTTCTCCAACAGAACGACCCTGACGCGGGTGAAAAAACGTGCTTTTAAACCGTTCGAGAAATAAAGAAAAGTCGCTTGATAACGTAACGTCGAACCCCAGTTGCCAGCACGTCCGCGCAAGCGCGAAATAATGAATGAATTTTCTGTTCATCGGTAGCAGCCGGACGATTAGCAAAGTACATAGAACACTGCAGGAGAAATAACTCACAGAACTCAGAATTTCCATCGAATTGCTCGGGTTCAGCTACCGTAAGCGGCGATACCGCCGAACTGGAGGTGGCTGAAAACCCGGAAGCATCGGATGACGCAGCGGAGGTGGTAGTGCCGGGGGGCTGAAGAAATCCGCCTTCCAACCGGTCCTGATGCTCCAAGATGGATCCCATGGCTTTAGACAGTTCAAACATTTCCTGCCGGAGTTCGCAGAGGAAACGCCCTTGTTCACAAAGTGCATGCATCTGATCCGTGGATTGGGACGTGTCCCTGTTCGTTGGCGTCGTATCTGTCAGCGACGTAGTAAGGGACTGCGCACTCACAGATCACTGCAATGCAGTTTATTGCACAACGGTGAGATGCTCAAAAGAGAGCGGGAAAATACAAAGAAAACACAAAATACAGTGCGACGCAAAACATAAAATAACCGGCGCAGATAAGCAGAGAAAAACAAACAAACAAAACGAAAAATAGGCAAACTGCGTAACCCGCGATGATGACGATCGCCGACGCAGAAAGTCCTCATCCTGAAATGAAATCCTGAAGAGAGATAGAACATACAGCAGTTGAGCGTGATATGACGCGAGGAAGAATACCCGGAAACCGAGCTTATAAACACAAAAACCGGAAATGACAAAATCAAGAACATGTGATCAAAATTTCGGTGATGGACAACGATCTGAGGAAACCGGAGACATTCCTTCACCAGAGTGCACTAAAGAGGGAGCGTGAGTGACAGCAACAAGTTTGTTGTTATATAGATTAATGTAAAAGGACCTTGTGGGCCAGTCTATACTTGTGTTACGGGCCAGAAATGGCCCACATGACTTGAGCTTGTCACCTATGCCCTAAAACATAAGCGCATAAGTTCCCTGGACAATGGTCCCAGATTACAAACTTTTGTGGAGCACCTACCTAGAAGAGTAAAGGTTGATGTAAATACAGGGATTTATATAAAGGCCAACTTGTACAGTATGTGCATGTCACGGAAACAATTTTTTATAGCAAGTAAGCCAATAATTTGGGAGCTGACCTAATCCTGTTGGAATTGTTTTGAGCTGTCACTGACCCAGATGATAAAAACATGAATAACTTATACTAGAACCATTGCTTGAGTTGAACTTCTGTTTAATCATGATTATAAAAAGCAGGCGCGGAAATTAGGTGAAAATGAAAAATGTGTCGTCTATTTTCAGACGAAGGCTTTGCACTCTGCTCGTTTCCGTCCTCTGCACAAATTAAGGTCTCCCTGAGGCTAAATTGGGACACAGTCCATGAGTTATGGAGTTTTCAAAAATTTTCAGCACCTGCAACTTTCCTGACCTAGTATATGCACTGCGAACGTCATCGATTAAAGTTTTGTACAGGGCCTGCTAAGAAATATCCAAAGAATCTTTTTAGCCAAAATGTAAATATGAAATCAGAGCCAAAGTGATATGGAGTTCTTTCCCCTTTACATAATTTTCATCATATTTGATAACCATTTCTAAGTGTCTCAAAGTGTTCCTTTACTTTAAGTTGTTGGATGCTGTAAGAACAGCTCAGCTCAACGCAAACAGCTTTATGCTTGCTGTGTGCAGATGAGACTGTGCACATTATTGTGTATACTGTGTTTTCTTAAAAATCTTTTCTTTAAATCATCTTATAGGGTAAAATAACAAGGATCTGTAATGTGCTTGTTCAATTACAGTCAATCAGTATATTATGTATATATATATATATATATATATATATATATATATATATATATATATATATATATATATATATATATATATATTTATATATGTATATATATATATATATATATATGGGTGGCTAGCCCCTTCGCCTCTTAGCGTGTATCTGCCCAGTACACGACATGTTCTCCCCCCGAATGGACAAATTCATCATGTCCCCCTCATACATATATATATATATATATATATATATATATATATATATATATATATATATATATATATATATATACACATTCATTCATTCATTATCTTCCGCTTTTTCCTGTATTAGGGTCACGGTGGGGTTCCCCATGCCCATCCAGGGGAGAACGTCTCGGGTGCTGGGCAGACCCAGGACAGGGCGCCAATCCATCGCCCTGGGCACACACTCACTCACACAAACACACTCTATATGGGGCAATTTGGAGAACTCAATTGACTTGATCCATGTTTTTGGACTGTGGGAGAAAACCGGAGAACCCGAAGGAAACCCATGCAGACACGGGGAGAACATGGAAACTCCACCCAGACGGGGATTCGAACCGGGAATCCCTAGCGCTGAGAGGCGAACGAGCTAACCACTAAGCCACCGTGCCGCCATATATATATATCTTTTGATATGCAAGAAGCTGTTCTGCATAAGTTTATATAATCACATTTTGGTGAATACTGTTCTACCATCTACTGTGTTACATTTTTTACATTTACATTTCCACACTAATTATATGGGGCAATTTGGAGCTTTGAATTTACCTTAAATCCATGTTTTTAAACTGTGGAGTAAACCAGAGAACCCGGAGGAAACCCATGTGGACACAGGGAGAACATTAGATTAGGATTCAAACCTGTATCCCCAACACTGAGAGGCAAACGTTATAACAATTAAGCCACTTTGCCGCCCTGATAAGGCTTCAAATTTTTAAAAACATTTTATTAAGTTATTAATCAACAGAGTAAATAAGTGTTACATGTCTACAGTACATATAATCTGTACTGTTCTATAATCAGTTTTTGTTTGCTACTTTTTATACATTGTGTTCACAGTTTTGTGTTGTGAGCTGCCCTGAAAGTAAGTGGAATAAAAAAGCCAACAGCTGGATGACCTTAACCCGCACTTCTGTGATTGAAAATTGTCATAAATTGCCTTCTCGTCCAATACCTATGCTAGTTCTCAGAAGTGATTTTTTAACTACATGTGAAAAAAGATGTGTATGATTCATTATTTTGGCACCGGGAAAAAAGGGTTTGATTATTGCTCTAAGTTTAAGGGTCGTCTTGTTCTTGTCAAGAATGAGTCCATTTTGGTTTTTATAGCGTTGAGTCATCCTGTAGCGCTGTTTCCATCCCTCTGTCATTCACAGGTACTCGGTCGAAGGATTTCTGGATAAGAACAAGGATCCGCTGTTCCAGGATTTTAAACGTCTCATGTATAACAGGTAGAATGATAAATGCTCATGGTCTTCCTTGTAATGATTTAAACTACAAACTAAAACATATAAAGTGAAAGTAGAGAATATCATGTGATGAGGTGACACCTGATCAACCTTCTTCACTCACCTCACGCATGCTTTAGTAGGACTGATGAGATGAGATAAGATAAGATAAGATTGGATAAGAGATAGAATAAGATAGGATAAGATAAGATAAGATAGGACAAGATAAGATAGGATAAAAGATGATAATCCTTTATTGGTCTCACAGTAGTGGAAATTCACATTTCTCAGCAGCAGAAGTGACAGTAATTGGGAAAGTTATAGACACATCTAATGTAACTATTACAAGAAGTACTTTAAAAAAGAAAAAGAATGTAATAGAAATAGAGCTCAGTATATACAAAAATAAATAAAATAGAATAAAAAATACTCAATTATGTACATGGCATATAATACAGATTAAATAAAGTATAAAATATTACGCATATGATTAAAAATTAAATGAAGTAGCATCTTCAGAAAAAAACTGATTGTCTAGCAAAAACTGTATTGCACACATATCAATGGAATGTTTATTGCGCAGTGTTGTTGTCAGTTTGGCAGTGAATGGTTACTGTGAGAAGTGCTGATTGTGCAGCCTAACTGCAGCAGGAATGAAGGACCTGCGGTAACGCTCTTTAACACACTTCTGATGATGCAGCTTGTCACTGAAGGTGCTGCCCAGTGTCGCTAGAGTCTTGTACATGGGGTGGGATACATTGTCCATTGGAGTTGCCAGCTTAAGACAGAGCTGGCCTTAGTACTACCATAGTTTCTTGTGACTGATAAGCTTTGGAAGCAGGTCCAATTGCTTTATCCTTAATAAGGATTCATATTATAAATTTGCTTCTTATTTTTTCCACTTTTATGTATAGTTCAGATCCAGTGATTAAGGACATGTGGCCTGATGGAAAACTGAGTATCACAGAGGTCACGAAGCGGCCACTCACTGCTGCCACGCTCTTCAAGAATTCCATCATTGCCCTTATAGATAAACTGGCCTGCAAGGTGAGGTTGTGGTCTTTCAAAGCTGATAACGTTGATACCCTGCTGTCACAATGATGCATTAATGTTCAAATATGCCTAACAAAGGGCTTTGTGGAAATAAGCTTTGCTAAATATATGCAGTTAATTTGAGGCTTTACTTTTAGACTGATATTTTTGACCCGGTTACAAGTAGTTACATATTAAAAGATTATATTTTACATATATTTTGTAAGGGATTATATGCAGATTTTGTAAATATTTTTTAGAATATAGTACCTGTTATTATATACAGTATTTGTTAAGGAAAATAATCAGATATTACTTATTGTGATATTTAAACCAGATATGAGTGGCACCTTGTTTTCTTTAATTCTGTTCTTCAGAATCCATTGGTAGGAATGTAGCATGGCCAAAATATCTTCAGAGTTTTTTTGTGCCTAAATTTAATGATTTTTTTTCAAGATGTGATGGGATGGTATGGTACAATGTGATAATCCTTGGTTCCACAATAGGGGAAATTCTCATTTCTCAGCAGCAGAAGTGACAATAATTGGGAAATTAACGGTACATCTAATGTATCTATTACGATGAAAAAGAAAAAGATGTAATAGAAATAGAGCTCAGTATATACAAAATAAAATAAAATAATAATGTTTAATGCCCAGTGATAGATTGGCGCCCTGTCCTGGGTGTATCTACCCAGCGCCCAAAACGTTCTCCCCTGGATTGTCATGGGGAACCCCCCCCCGCGACCCTAATATAGGATAAAGCGGAAGATAATGGATGGATCGATGAATAATTTAAAAAATGTTTTTCACCAAACATTGTATTTTTCTTGCAAGCTGCTGAGAAACAAAACTAAAAGTTAGGTTGCAATAGATTTTACAGTAGCAAGAACTAACAGGTTTGATCATATTAACTCGGTTTAATCAAACTTGGGACCCAAAACACTGGCACCCAATTAAGGTTCATGTCAGTTCTTTGTGTCGCTGCATATCAAAAGGTCCATGGTAAACCACGTTCAGCTTGTATGATGTTTGTATGTTCTCAAAGCATGTTCCTCAAGTCTTAATATCTCCCAAAGTATCACCTTACACCCACAGTCTCAAAACATGTGTGTCAGGTTAATGGGCTATACACCTAATTGCCCTTAGGTGGAAATGTATTTTACAATACCCTTTTCTGTATGGGTGTGCACTGATTCAGCACAACCAATGACCATAACTAAAATATATGGCCTGAAAGTGAATGGGTTAGTACAATTAGTCTTAAATCAAAAAAAGAATCCCATAGTCTACATTTAGTTGTCATATTGTCATCATTATTGTGACGTTACAGCAATGTAATCTCGTTTTCAGGTCACTTGATCTCAGTTGTAAATCTGTGCAGTGTTTCAGCGCATTGCATTCTTCATCCCTTGCTAATTGAAATGACGTTCAGATTTTGTTTCAAACTTAACTCTAATGTTTCTATAAGCTGAGGCAGGTCCATGTATGCACATATATGGGGCAAGTCCTTGTCTTTCACCATTTTGGGTCACGGTTGACGTGTGGATTTGCCTATTTTGGGTCCGGCCCACCTGTCCTGAATCTGACCGACCTCTTTTTCTTTCTTTTTTTTGGCATGGTGGCCTATTTATGTAAATAGATGGCTGTCTTTCTGTGGGTTTAAGAGGAAATCTCTCTGCTTTTTTTGATTCTCATCTAACTTCCAAGTAAATTCAAGTTCAAGTAATTTATTTATAGACTGCTTTTTACAATAGTACATTGTGACAAAGCAGCTTTACAATGTTATAAGCCTTTAAACCTCCAAAGAGCAAGCTGAAGCATCAGAGGCAAGAAAAAATTCCCTGTTATTTTGTTATTTTAAGGAAGAAACCTTAGGAGGACCAAGGCTCAGTGGGGAACTCATCCTCCTTGAGTGGCCGGGCAGCATCAACAGTATAGTACACTAATGTACAGATTGTGTTGTGATCAGGTGTCCATTAAGGGAAAGTCCATTAAGGGCACCCTGCAGGACTGCCAGGCCAATAGAAATCCAGGTTCCATCCAGTTATTGTCGTGGCCATAGTGCTGAAGAGCTGACATTCCATAGTGATGAACAACACCTCCAGGAAATTAGCAACACCTCAAAAGAAACCTCTTTGGAACAACCATTCCAGACTGGCCCAGCCAGAGTCCTGACCTAAACCCAATTGAGCATGCCTGGAGAGACCTGAAAATGGCTGTCCACCAATGTTTATTTTCCAACCTGCCGGAACTGGGAAGGATCTGCAAAGAAGAATGGCAGATGATCCAGGTGTAAGAAACTTGTTGCATCATTCCCAAGAAGACTCAGGGCTATACGAGCTCATAAAGGTGCTTAAGGGTGCTACTCAAATCTGAGCAAAAGAGTGCAAATACTTATCTGATATTACCATGTGATATTCCAGTTTTTCCTTTTTAATACATTAGGGGTGGGGGGGCTGAGTGTACATTACTGAAAACGTTCTTAGCGAGTTACGAACAACTTTAAGAACGAAGTAACTTTAAGAACGCGAATTTTACGGCGCTTTCCCAAAAGCCTTCTTAAGTCTCCTAGACTAAGAGACGTTCTTTGTAGACTCCGCACCGAAAAGGCACCGCCAGTCGAAAACTGAATCACAGATTACCACACAATCTTTCATTATAATGCACAAAAATAAACAATTAATTTAGAAAATATTTTTTAAAAAACTATATAAACACTAAATAATCATATTTAAATTAGGCTACTGTTACAAAAAGCAGGAAACCAATTTTTGACAATGAGTGCACTTTTAACCTGAATGCATTATTCAGTGGCATGGCATGAAAGCAAACTAAATAAGATGCTTGATTAAGTAGAACAAAAAGACAAATTATTTCCATTATTACATTATTTTCCAAAGCACGAGATAGTTCCACCAACAAAGAAGAAAGGAGGATGTATCACAAACTATCAGTGCTTGCAATTCAACTAATAGATCAGGCATAAACTGTATTTGTATTTGAACATGAATGCCGTCTTCACTCTCTTTATTCTCACATTCTTCATCAGGAAATTTTAAGCCAGCACCAACTGCAATGTTGTGTTGTGCTGGTAAAAAACTAAATCCCCCTGATGCATATATATATATATATATATATATATATATATATATATATATATATATATATATATATATATATATATATATATATATTTTTTTTTTTTTTTTATATCCCCATCTTGGTGGAGTTTCCCTGTACTCCCCATGTCCGTGTGGGTTTCCTCTGGTTTCCTCCCACAGTCCAAAAAAAACATGGATCAAATCAATTGAATTCTCCAAATTTCCCCATATAGAGTGTGTTTGTGTGAGTGGGTGCCCTGTCCCTGGGTGTACCAGCGCCCGAGTTCTCCCCTGGATGGGCATGGAGAACCCCACCGCGACCCTAATAGTGGATAAAATGGAAGAATATATATATATATATATATATATATATTGTATATATATATATATATATATATATATATATATATATATATATATATATATATATATATATATATATATATATATACAGTATATATATATATATATATATATATATTGTATATATACATATACTGTATATATGTATGTATGTATATAAAATAATGATAATGTATAAAATAATACGTGACTAAATTACCAAATTCCAGGTATTAATATTAGTGCCAAATTCCAGGTGATAATATTTTATTTCTGTGCGATTTAAACAACCAGTGCGTGAGTCCTTGTTCTTAGTGAGTTACGAGTGGGTCTGAGCACTCATAAGTTACGAGCGATTTTAAGAACGACTTAAGTTACGCATGTATTCGGGAAAGGCTCGTAAAGTTAAGAACGTTCTTAAGTACGAAGTTACGAAGTACTTAGCGCTACGACACTTTTGGGAAATCCAGCTTAATTCAATTACAGTTTAGGCAATTTTTATCTAATGCTCCTTCTACACATATTACAAGGATACAAAGATACTTTATTGTCAATTCCATTGCATATCAAGGACATACAGAGATATTCTATACAAATATGATTTTGACATAATTAGAAGAGCTATATGTGAAAATGCAAAGCTCTTAAAGCACAGTTAGAGAAAAACTAACCTTCCTTTGCGAGCAACACAATAAGTCTTCGTAAAGCTAGACAATAGTAAGCTAGTGTGCCCAGGTTTCTTGCTAAAAAAACAAGACCGGGAGTTTTTTCTTGCATCTGTCACCTGGTCTTTGGGGGTTCAAACTTATCTAACTAACCTATCTTGGTCCTGCCACATTAAAAATCTGGCAAAGAAGGCTCGTCACCTTCGAAGTCTACGAGACTTCAGGCTACCCTCCAAGATTCTGCGCCGTCGAAATCATCCTCACAGGGAACATCGTAACCTGGTTCGGGAACAGCACCCATCTGGACAGACGGTCACTAGAGAGGGTGGTACGTTCGGCCGAACGCACCATCCGAGTAGCACTTCCAGGCCTCCAGACCATCTACGGGAAGCGGTGCTGGTCCAAACCAAAAAGATTGTGGAAGACTTCAGTCATCCTGACAACAAGCTCTATTGCCATCAGGGCAGCATTTTCATGTCCTGAAGGCAAACATAGAGAGGAGTTTCTTCCCAACAGCGATTCAGACCCTGAACCAGGACTAAACGGGCACAATCCCAACCACAACACCTTCACAACTCTAACAACTTTTTAACCCTGCACTGCATTAGTTGCACATAAATGCACTGCATTAGTTGCACATAAATGCACTGCACACTTTAATTATAACTTAACAATTTTTGTCTATATCCATACAGTTTGCACATTGTAAATATATATTTTATTTTCTATTTATTTTATTTTACTTTATCCTTTTGCATACCTTTTTGTAAATATTTTTCCAATTTCTGTGGAGATGTCTGAAAAGAATTTCACTGCTGGCTGTACCGTGTATAACTATGCATGTGATTAATAAACTTGATTTGATTTGATTTGATTTGAAACTTATAACACCGTAAAGCTGCGTTGTGTCAATTAACTATGCGCTTTCTAAATAACTTGATTACTTGAACCTGAACAGTGAATTACATAAATGAACTAGATTGTATTTCCAGTAGGAACTAATTATCTATGTAGTCAAACCTATAAGATCAAGGATAGGTGATGAGAAAATGCACAATTATTGTTTATATTTGATTAATTTACCAGTATTTGACTCAGTAGTTATCTTTGTGTTTGCGTGTGGTGGTCAAGGAGCTGCTCCCAATGTTCTAAAACCCAAAACATGTTCAAAGAAAGTATCTCCTTAATAAAAGTGCATAACGAGTGTGTTCTCTTTTTAGGAGCCTTACTATGTGCGCTGTATTAAGCCCAATGAAGTAAAGTCACCGATGCTCTTTGACAAGGCACGATGTCAGCATCAAGTAGCATATCTTGGCCTACTAGAGAACGTCCATGTTCGCAGAGCTGGCTTTGCCTACAGACAGCCTTATGAGCGGTTCCTGCAGAGGTCAGCGATTCACACAGACATTTTACACCCTTACAAAGATTATATTCTGAACATTTCACGTAATTAGTGATCAAAAAGAGGTTCTCCTAGTTGGTTCTAAAGCTGTTCTTACAAAAATGAACATTTTCTTCGTTCTCCTTCGTTTCTTCTTCCCAGCAGGTTAAGAATCTGAGTGTTGTCCTTGATAGCACTCTGTCCTTTCAAACTAACATAAATAACATTTTATATTAACCATCTCCACCCCTCCCTCACTTCTAATAATCCTGCCATTCTGATTCCTTCGCTAGTCACATCCCATTTGGATTATCGTAATTCTGTTCCCTTTATAAGCTATATGAGCTAAATGGTTCAGGACGCTGCTGCTCGCATCATCACTAGAACCCTATCCATTCATTACATCTCCTGTCTTTCAACAAACCCGCTGGCTTCCTGTAAAGTTCCAGGTCAACTGTAAATTTCTACTGCTCACCTTTAGGGCTATTCATCATCTTGTTCCTCCATATCTCACTGAGCTACTCCACATACACAGTCCCAGTCGGACTTTTAGATTCTCCTCATCCATCAGTCTCACTGTTTGATCACCATGGGGACTAGAGCTTTTAGCTGCCCTGCTCCCCCCACCTTTGGAACTCCCTCCCACTCAACATTCGTAATAATACCTCCCTAGACAATTTAACCTCTCGAAAACCATTTCTTTAGGTTAGCATACAGCTCTTAAGATTGTTTGTTTCTTTTTTTAGTTTAAAGTCTTTCATTTTTTCTTGCTGTTGTTTGTTTGTATGTTCTATAATTGATTTAGTTTCTTTGGACAGTGTCCTTTAGAGTTTTGAAAAGAGCCTATAAATATTTTTATTATTATTAATATTATTATGGGCGGCACGGTGGCTTAGTGGTTAACATGTTCTCCTCTCAGCGCTAGGGATCCCGGTTTGAATCCCAGTCTGGGTGGAGTTTCCATGTTCTCCCCATGTCCGCATGGGTTTCCTCCGGGTTCTCCAGTTGCCTCACACAGTCCAAAAACATGGATCAAGGTCAAGTGAATTCTCCAAATTGCCCCATAAAGAGTGTGTTTTTGTGAGTGTCTGTGTGAGTGACTGTGTTCCCAGCGATAGATTGGCACCCTGTCTTAAGTGTATCTTCCCCTGGATGGGCATGGGGAACCCCTCCTCAACCCTAGTAGAGGATAAAGGAGAGGAGAAAATAATGGATGTATGGATGGATATTATTATTATGCTTTCATCTCTAAGTATGTTCATGTTATAACTGTGTTTCAGATATAAAATGACGTGTGAGTACACATGGCCAAATCACCTCATGAGCAGCGATCGTGAAGCTGTGGAATCTATCATAATTCAGCATGGTTTCGAAGAGGATGTGGCTTATGGACACACGAAGTTGTTTGTGAGGACTCCCCGTTCTCTCTTTACTCTGGAACAGGAGAGAGCAGCACTTATTCCAATCCTTGTCCTCTTTCTGCAAAAGGTGATCCACAGAATTCTTTTTCTTCTTCTTGTAGGTCGATCTTTAAACCTTATTTCTAATGATGTGAGTTTAGTTCGGATCTACTAATTTGAATTAGTCCAGTACATACTGGACGGTTTTGCAGTATGATATTAGATTATGTTAGATTATATAATATTAGATTAAACTTTACTGTAATTGTGCAGACTACAGGTACAGAGCCAATGAAATGTCATTTAAATCTATAATACACAATAAACCGACTCCCTCCTCAGTGCCACCACAGAATTCCAAAGATTTTTCCAAAATATTATATATATATAATTTATATATAATGGTATGTGTGTGTAAATTATGTATAAATTATGTATATAATATATATATATATATATATATATATATATATATATATATATATATGTGTGTGTGTGTGTGTGTGTGTGTGTGTGTGTGTGTGTATATATACACATCAAATCTTGAAATCAGCATGAGTTTGTTCCGGGTTCTCTGGTTTCCTCCCGCAGTCCAAAAGCATGGATTCAAGCTAAATTAAATGCTTTAAATTGCCTTATATAGTGTGTGTATGTGTGTGTGTGTGTGTGTGTGTGTGTGCCCAGTGCCAAAAATGTTCCTGGATGAGCATGGGGAACCCCCCCCCCCCCACAACCCTAATAGCAGAAGCATACGCAGAAGATACAGAATAAATGAATGAATTATATATATGCACACATCACTTTATTTCATAATTCTGATTATCTCTTTGTACTTAGGTTTGGCGTGGTGCTTTGGGACGGATGCGGTGTCGGCGCATGCGGGCAGTTTACACCATAATGGGCTGTTACAAACGCTACAAAGTGAAGGCTCACTTCTGGGAGGTGGAGAACCGTTTTGCCAACGTCCGCAATATGGCAGACTATGGAAAGAACGTGGAGTGGCCGACTCCACCTGTTGCTCTCATGCAGTTCCACACAATCACACAACACCTCCATCGCAGGTTCACTAATATCATTACACTTTATTATAATGTTGCATTTAAAGATATACTTTAATCTCTGATCCGTTTTCTATTTTGCTCTCTATCTCTTTAGATGGTGGGCACGGCAGATTGTAAAGAATATTCCTCCCTCTGATATGGCGGAGGTGAGGGCTAAGGTAGCAGCTATGAGTGCCCTACGTGGGGAAAGAGTTGATTGGGGACACTGCAGAGTATGGGAGGGAGACTATTTGTCTAATGTGAGTTCCTAACCATCCATCCATCCATCCACTATCTTCCACTTTATCCTCTACTAGGGTCACTTGGGGGGGTTTCCCATGCCCATCCAGGGAAGAACATTTCGGGCACTGGGCAGAGACACCCAGGACAGGGAGCCAATCTATCACTGGGCACACTCACTGACACAGATGCACAAATAGATGAAGCTAATATAGGGATGTTAATTATAATATTAAAAAATGACTAAATAAAACCCTTTTTTCTGTTTCGTCTTATTAGTGGGATCGCCATATATTGCATATATCGAACCGTTCCTGAACAATTACTGTTTAGCTTTAATTCCCAATCGCTTTGCATTATGTGATTTTTGAAATTCCTCCCAATTTTTACGCTGCAAAAACGAATTTCGCTTGGGTTGGAGATTGTGAAATCGCAGCGTGATCGCACTCTGCATTCACTCCTGATCACTCTTCAAATTTGCCTTCCTTCATTTCCTATGGGAGAAGTCAGGTTTTCAAAGTGCTCTAAGTCTGTCAATTTTTGAGCTACAACACGAAACTCGCCACATCCCGAGTGATCTGCAGAGGCACCCACCATTTAAAACCACAGACTGCCCACCCCCCCACACACCTGACCACACCCATTTTTGGTCCCATTCACTTGCAGTATTCTTTTTTATAAATTGCAATATTAATGTCATTCCAATTCTAAACTGTTCCCACCATTGATGTTACCACAGCTTATAGACACCCTTTTACCTGGCCACACCCAATTGTACCTTGTTCTGTGTATTGCTTTGATGTGCAAATGCACTGTGCCTCTTATGGCCAAGGAACTCTTTAGAAAATGCACCTCTGATGTTCTATCTGTAACATTTATTAACATTTTGCATTTATATTGCAGGCTAAAGACTCACCTTTAACTGTCTCCAATTTTGCCCGAATTGCCAAAGAGCTGAAGACCAAAGACCAGTACAACCAGGTTCTCTTCTCCAGCTTTGTACGAATGGTGAGCATAATTTAATATTCATTCATTCATCAACCTCTGTTTAATCCTCCAGTCGTGGGGGGGGTTTCCTATGCCCATCTAAGAGAGAACGTTTCAGGCACTTGGCAGATACACTCAGGGCACTCACTCACACAGACACACACACACACACACAAGCACACACTATATGAGGCAATTCAGAGCATTCAAATTACCTTGAATCCATGTTTTTGGACTGTGGATGAAAATCAGAGAACCCGGAGGAAAACCATGTGGACACATGGATCCCAGCGCCAAGAGGCGAATGTGTTAACCACTAAGCCACCGTGATGTCCCGCTCTCAAAAATTTATCCATTCATTAACATCCACTTTATCCTCCACTAGTGTCGTGGGGGGGGGGGGGGGGGGGGGGGGGGGGGGGGTTCCCCATGCCCATCCGGGAGAGAACATTTCAGGCGCTGGGCACATACATCCAGGACTGGGCGCCAATCCATCGCTGGGCACACTCACTCACACAGACCACACAAACATGCACTATATGGGGCAATACTTTTCCAATTTGAGAAATAAATGTTTTTTTTTTTTCTGGTTTCAGTTAAACTGGTTCAACAACACAAAGGATCGAGCCATACTCATCACAGATAAACACATCTACAGACTCGAGCCCAAGAAGCACTTCAAGGTGCAGAAGCGAATATCAATAGAGACAGTGAGTATTGTTTCATTTTGGAATTAGAAAAATGTATTTGGACATTGCTGTTTCCTCAGAGTTTACACTATGATTTAATAAAGACACCACAGTCAGAATTATACGTTAAATTATTCATTCATTAAGGTCGCCGTGGTGGGTTCTGCATGTCCATCCAGGGGAGCACCCAGCACAGAGCGCCAATCGATTCTCTATCTATATAGGGGAAATTTGGAGCAGTCAATTTACCTTGAATCCATGTTTTTGGACTGTGAGAGGAAGTCCAAATACATGGATCAAGCTCAACTGAATTCTCCAAATTGTCGCATATAGAGTGTGTTTGTGTGTGTTTCTGTGTAAACGATAGATTGGCACCCTGTCCTGGGTGTATCTGCTTATCGTCTGAAATGTTCTCCCCTGGATGGGTATGGGGAACCCCCCGCCACTCCAGTAGAGGATAAAGCAGAAGATAATTGATGGATGGACTTAATAACTTCAATTGAAGTAGTTTAGGTTAAATGCTAAATAAATATCTATATGATTTGTGAAGAGTCCAAAGAAGTTTTCACACATGTGATAAGATTGTCAAAATGAGTTTTACAGTGTTTTTTTGATAACGTTGTGGCAGCATATAAAAACTGAGGTCATGGATTTGTCAGTGTGAGATGTCTGACCTACATTTGGTAAGCCTCATGTGTAGAATGGTGCTACAGAGGGCAAGACGGATTTGGTCACAATCTCTCTCTCTCTCTCTCTCTCTCTCTCTCTCTCTCTCTCTCAACTGGCATGTCTAAAACATAAACAGGCTTAGACAGACAGCAGGAGAGGACGTGTGATGTTACTGAGTGACACATACAGCTGTTTTCTGTAAATCTGTCCTACATTGTTTATTCTTTGCTCTTTTAGTTATACATTTAGTCGCATCAGGTTTTTAAAAGTACAAAGCTATGGTCTATTTTACTGCAACACAAAGCAGAGTTGAATATCCATCCATCCATTGTCTTCCGCTTTATGTACCAGGGTCGCGGGGGGTTCCCCATGCTCATCCAGGGGAGAACGTTTCCGGCGCTGGGCAGATACACCCAGGACAGGGCACTGATATATCACACTCATTCGCACAGACACACTCTATATGGGGCAATTTGCAGAATTCAATTGAGTATTATGCATGTTTTTGGACTGTGGGAGGAAACCGGAGAACCCGGAGGAAACCCACATGGACACGGGGAGAACATGGAAACTCCATCCAGATTGGGATTCGAACCGGAAATCCCTAGCGCTGCTAACCACTTAGCCACTAAGTACTAAGTAAGTAATAACTACATAAAACACAACACAGCCACCTCTTATAAAATAAATTGGAATGCCGATTACAAACTACATCTTCCTCAATTGCCCTCCAAAATACTTTACATACATTACATTTAGTCATTTAGCAGATGCTTTTATCCAAAGCAACTTACAAATGAGAACATCACAAGTCAGAACAAAATCAGCTACACAGTAAAATTATCAAACCTGATCGTTATCTGATCCTGCACCCCCCCCCCCCCCTTTTTTAACCCTGGTTTCCCAGGATTTTAATTATTATTGTTAGATTTTCTATTGATGTTGCATGGCAGCCATGTTTATTGGACATTTAAGGAAATATGGAACAAATCGTGTCACAAACTGGACACAAGATTAGACCCTTAAGCCTCATTGCTCCAGGGGGGTGTATCATGACAGACCCTGTACTCCGTAATTAACTCTGAATAAAAGTGTCTGCTAACTGACGAAATGTAAATGTACACTTTTCCAGAGCTGTGGGCAGCCTTGAATACAGTGCCCAGGGAGTAATTGGGATCAGGTGCTTTGCCTGAGGGCACTTCAGCCATGGTACTTGGTGTGACCGGGAATCGAACTGGGGACCTTCAGGTCACAAGACCGGTTCCTTAACCATAAGCGATGACTGCACTGGAGAGGAATATTACACTACTGTCCATCTAGGGGAGAACGTTTCGGGCGCTGGGCAGATACAACCAGGACAGGGTGCCAATCTATCATTGGGCACACTCATTCACACAACACACACTATATGGGGCAATTTAAAGCATTCAATTCAATTGACCTTGAATCCACGTTTTTGGACTATGGGAGGAACCCGGAGAACCTGGATGAAACCCACACCGAACGTGGAAACTCCACCCAGATTGGGATTCAAACCTAGATCCCCAGGGCTAAGAGCCAAATGTGCAAACCACCAAGCCACCATGCTCATAATTGCCCCGTATAGTGTGTGTTTGTGTGTGTCGGTGTGTCTTTCTAAATGAGTGTTCCCAGCGATGGAGTGGTGCCCTGTCCTGGAAACGCTGCCCAGTTCTCCCCTGGATGGGCATAGGGAACCCAAAACACCCCCCCCGCCTGGCGACCCTAGCAGAGGATTAAGGGGAAAATAATGAATGAATGAATGAATGATGCATCACTGTACAAGTATGAGTATGCTAATGATGAAAACTGACCATTATTACTATAGGAATGAAACAATTATGTTCTTTGCAAGTCATGCCGTCTTACAAAAACAATTTTGGAAAGACGGCAACATGCTTGTAATGTCCACATTTTTAAAGTGGCATGTCCCAATACGGGGTTATGTAATGTCATTAATTTGAATGAAGTCAGCAGGGTAGCCTCCTGTGTGAGCTGACGCATCAGCTTCTCTCTATAATAATCTAGTGTGCTAATCGCTAAGTGCGTCAGGCCTCAGAGCAACCCGATTAATCCAGAACACAATCTGTCGCCACAACATTGAATGTGCAGATTTCTTTTCATCTGCAGTTCAGTCAGAGTGTTCTATTTCTGCTTAAGCTTAGCTCAAAGCCAACTGGATGTACACAGTGAAGACACGTTTTGAAAATGTTTTGGAAATCCTACCTATTTGACAATTCATGTAATATTGTAAGTGGCAATCATGTAGAGCAAGTGGATTTTAACCCATTTTTAAGTCATTTTTAATGTGAAGATACAAAATATTGAGGGCGGCTAAGTGGTTAGTACGTTTGCCTCTCAGCGCTAGGGATTCCCGGTTCAAATCCCAATCTGGGTAGAGTTTCCATGTTCTCCCTGTGTCCGCGTGGGTTTCCTCCGGGTTCTCCAGTTTCCACCCACAGTCCAAAAACATGGATCAAGTCAATTGAATTCTCCAAATTGCCCCGTGTTTTGTGTGAGTGAGTGTGTGCCCAGCGATAGATTGGCGGCCTGTCCTGGGTGTATCTGCCCAGCACCCGAGACATTCTCCCCTGGATGGGCATGGGGAACCCCCCCCGCGACCTTAATAGAGGATAAAGCGGAAGATAATGAATTATTAGCGATATTTCTCTAAGGTTTTAGGTATTGTTGACTAAGTTAATATTCTAAGATTTTATAATTGACAGAAACTAGTTATAAAGGGGGTGTCACCATGTCGTAGGGGTTAGCACATCTGCCTCCCAGTACTGAGGAGCCAGGTTCAAACCACTGGTACTACTATTTAGGGGTAATCTAGATCAGCCAATTTACCTTTTATCCATGTTCTTGTTGGAAGAAATGAGAGAACCTGTAGATTCTAACTTGGATCCCCAGCGCTGAGACACGTTCATGCCACCCGACAAGCACAACATGTACTAGAACAGTGATTCTCAACTGGTGGATCAAGATCTAAGTGGATCGTGGACATCTTGTAAAAATTACATGAATAAATAAATAAATGTAAATAATGAATACTCATCTAATAATTATCTAAAAATAATAATCAGATGTGGGCGGCACGCTTAGCACGTCCATCTCTCAGCACTGGGGATCCAGGTTCGAATTCCAATCTGGATGGATTTCCATGTTATCCCTGTGTCCACAGAGGTTTGCCTCCGGCTTCTCCGGTTTCCTTTCACAGTCCAAAAACATTGATTCAAGGTAAATTGAATGCTCTAAATTGCCCCATATAGAGTGTGTGTGAGTGAGTGTGTCCAGCGATAGATCTGCCCAGTGCCTGAAACCTTCTCCCCACGGATTAAGGTCAAAAAATGGATTAAGGTCAATTGAGTTCTCCAAATTACCCCATATAGAGTGTGTTTGTGTGTGTGACATTTTACATATAGTACCTTTTACCAGGTAACTGGCACTAAACAGTTTGCAATTTATATTTAGAACATTAAAATGATCTTGAATCCATATTTTTGGACTGTGGGAGGAAACCGGAGAGCCCGTAGAAAACCCACACCGAACATGGAAACTCCACCCAGATTGGAATTCAAACCTGGATCACCAGCGCTAAGAAGGAAGAAACCAGAGAAAATATGGAAGCTCCACCCAGATTGGGATTCAAACCATTTGAAAGGGCCTCTGTATATAACTGTGTCCACTCTTTTGGGGGAGATTATTTGACATACTGTAACCACATTAAAGTCAACGAATAAATGAAAAACAATTGTTAAAGCCTATCTTTATTTTTTTCAGGTTACTGGCCTCAGTCTAACAAGCGGGGTGGACCAGATGGTGGCACTGCACACAGTGTCTCAGGACGATCTGTTACTACATCTCCAGAGGGGACAGCTCGGGTCGAAGCAGGACCGGGTCGGGGAACTCGTCGGGACATTGTGTGATTACTTTACACGGTGAGATGAGAATGATATATAATTTCTTAGTTAGAAATTAAGAGTCTGTTTACATTACAAACTGCAACAGGTGCAGGTCTGGTTTACATACATTATTTTATTGATTTAATTTTGTCGACCAAGTATCCAACATGGCGGCATGGTGGCTTAGTGGTTAGCACATTTGCCTCTCAACACTAGGGATTCCTGGTTCGAATCCCAATCTGGGTGGAGTTTCCATGTTCTCTCTGTGCCCTCGTAGGTTTCCTCCAGGTTCTCCGGTTTCCTCCCACAGTCCAAAAACATGGATCAAGTCAATTGAGTTCTCCAAATTGTCCCATATAGAGTGTATTTGTGTGAGTGTGTGCCCAGCGATAGATTGGAACCCTGTCCTGGGTGTATTTGCCCAGCACCTGAAATGTTCTCCCCTGGATGGGCATGAGGATCCCCTCGCGACCCTAATAGAGGATAAAGCGGAAGATAATGGATGGATGGATGGATGGATGGAAGAATCCAACATCAGGGAAACAACCTTTGGCCTGTCACTAGTTCATTATACATAGGGACACAGGATTTCATTCAACACATGCATTATCTTTACTGACCAATTGCACCAGTAATTACATACTCAAAGACATACATTCATATAGTCATTAAATTTTTTGTTATCTTCTGCTTAATCCTCTACAAGGGTCGCGGAGGGGGGGTTTCCCATGCCCATCCAGGGAAGATTGTATATGCACTGGGCATATACACCCAGGACAGGGCACATTCACTCACACAATACTCTCTATAGGGTATTTTCAAACATTCCATTTATCTTCAATCCATGTTTTTTGAACTGTGGGAGGAAACCGGAGAACACAGATTAAACCCACACGGAGAGAATATGAAAACTCCACGCAGATTGGGATCTGAACCCGGATTCCCCGGCGTTGAGAGGCGAACATGCTAACCACCATATTTTATTAATTCATTATCTTTCACTGAATCCTTTACTAGGGTGGGATGTTGGAATGTTCATCGAAAGTGTTACTGAAATAAGTGCATATTATAATGCACTGTCACTTTCTCTTATAAAGCCTTATGTCAAATAGTTATAGCAATTTTTGACTATGATTTTGAACATCTACTGTATGTACTTTAACAAAGGCTTATGACAAATGTTATAAAGCATTATGAATACTTTATAAGTCATTATGAATGGCATGTTCATAGAAAGTGTTACTGAAATAAGTGCATATTATAATGCAATATGTCATTTTCTCTTATAAAGCCTTATGTCAAATAGCAATATTTATAGCAAAGTGTTACCGTATATGTAAATGTCTTGTCCAGTTAATCAGCATTATTCTGCTGTTCTGAAATCAGGGACAAAAAACTGCTGAGTTGCAGTCTATGTGCAGGAATGAAATATTTTGCATTATTACGCTATTTAAAGAAAACCATGAGGATTTTTAATGGTAACACATTCTAGACGGCATGATTTGAAATGATTAAAGTGCTTTTTTAAAAAAAATAAAAACTAGAAATGGATAATTTTATCTCCAGTTATGTTCATGATGCTGGCTTTAAATGCAGATTCCTCAAAGTCCCATCTGTCGTGGCATTTATGCCTCGAAGCATTCTTCCACAGCCATTCCCTCAAGAGCTGTATATTGGGTTTCAAGGCAGATCCCAGCCACTGTGTTTGTGTACAAGTGTGTGTGTGTGTGTGTGTGTGTGTGTGTGTGTGTGTGTGTGTGTGTGTGTGTGTGTGTGTGTATAACAGCTGTGCGTTATGCAGGATTTGGTGGGCACATTCACTTGCTGATTTTTAAAGTCTATTGACGGTCCATTGTGCCACCATCTGCAGGCATACGCCTGGGGTTATGACCCCTGGAGGACGTCGACAAAAGGGAACACAGAATGTGGAAGTGTGCGGGGAGGTGGTGTGTGTTTGCGGGTTGGGACGAGGTCAGATGACATAAAAGCCCTGAATCAGGAGACACAGTCCTTCATTTGCACTATATGGTCTAAAACAGTGTTCTGCAAACTTTCTAACAATAAACTCTAACTCTGATCAGGCCAAAACCTTTAAGCATTACATGTAAACTATCCACAAACAGCACAATCGTTTGTACAAATGAAACTTAAGATGTATAGGAGAAGTAAAACTGATTTAGCTGAACAGCTTAGTATGCAATACCATGCTAGCTCCTGTGAAATCCATGAAATGCAGAACATGAATATTTTCAAATTACTGATCTCTTTATTATTTTAAATACATACAGTTTACTTGGAGTAATTTGTGCTGTGTGTGGCACAGAGGTGTATTGGTCACATTTGCCTCTCAGCGCTGGGTATTCCAGGTTTGAATCCTGATCTGTGGGAGTTCGCATATTCTCCCCCAGACTGGGTTTCTTCTGGGTTCTCCATATTTTTCCCACAGTCCAAAAACATGGATTCAATGTCAATTGAATGCTCTGAATTTTCCCATATTGTGTGTGTGTGTGTGTGTGTGTGTGTGTGTGTGTGTGTGTGTGTGTGTATATATGAGTGAATGAGTGCATGCTCAGTGATAGATTGGTTCCCTGTCCTGGATGTGTCTGTCAGTGCCCGAGACGTTCTCCCTTGGATGGGCATGGGCAACCCAAAGTCCATAAACTTGGATTCAAGTTAAATTTAATGCTCTAAATTGCCCCATATAGAGTGTGTTTGTGTGTGCGTCTGTTTGAGTGAGTGTGCCCAGTGATAGATTGGCACCCTGTCCTGGATAGGCATAGGGAACCCCCATCCCTGCGATCCTAGTAGAGGATTAAGCAGAAGATAATAAATGAATGACTGATTGATGTCTAAAAACATGGATTAACAGTATATTGGCTGTTCTAAATTGCTCCCATATAAATTGCTCTACAGTATATAGTATGTGTGAAGCAATGGATTAGCACCCTGTGCTGGTGTATCCTCCCGCCTAATACATTGTCCCTCAATGGGCATGGGAACCCACCCGTGACCTCAATAGATTATTAAATTGAAACTAATAAGATTAGATGATGGATAGATTAGTGCTGTTTTCAATACATAGCCATGTGCACTAGATTCATCTTTGCATTTTGGATTTATATATTCAAATAATAATTGTAGAATTACTATAAAACACAAAAGAGGTTTAAAATCTTAAAAAAATATATAAACAATGTTTAATTACAATACAATAATAATAATACAATAAATAATGTTTTAGCCATTGTTCCCATTGGCATTCCAAAGAAAGACAGTGCAAATGTGTGCAAAAACCCTAAAAAACATGAATATTTAGCATATGTTCCCTTTAATCTTAAAAATAAAAAGGTGTATGTTCTGCCTTTATGTAAGTGTCTGTTCAGTAACCCTTGTGACCAGCGTCTCTGTCTCCCAGCAGTAGACTCAGCTGTCTTTTTAGGTTAGCTTCATAAATCAGCATGTCCACAAATAACCCGGTTTCTCTTTTTTGTGTGACCTTGACTATCCCTTGTTTAAAGTTGAAAAGAGGTTCCTTTGAATAGAGATGAGAACGTCTCGGCTCTTAGTGAATGTCAAACAGCCCAGTGGGAGAATGAGCATGTCAGGATGACTCAGGTGTTGTTGCCATGAAGGTCTGGGATGCTGACGTGCTTTTCTCAAGCCCACTCTTAATTGTTCATTCGTGCTCTATTGCATAAAAGTCAGCAAGACATGCAAATATGCCAGCACGCCATGTCATATATATATATATATATATATATATATATATATATATATATATATATATATATATATATATATATATATATATATATATATATATACACACACATTATCTTCCGCTTTATCCTCTACTAGGGTCATGGTGGAGTTCCCCATGCACATCCAGGGGAGAATGTTTGGGGCACTAGGCAGGACAGGGCGCCAACCTGTCGTGGGGCTCATTCACACAGACACACACACACACACAATTTGGAGAATTGAATTGATCTTGATCCATGTTTTTGGACTGTGGGAGGAAACCCATCCGGACACAGGGAAAACATGGAAACTACCCAGATTCGGATTTGAACCCGGAATCCCTAGCGCAGAGAGCCGAATATGCATTAAATGGCTTGGGAATCAGTGGATGTTATAACCAGATGTAATTATAATATGACATACCAAGTCCAAAAAATATGCATATGTAATAAATAATCAAATTAATTCTGTGGTAATATATATATATATATATATATATATATATATATATATATATATATATATATATATATATATATATATACACTCACCGGCCACTTTATTAGGTACACCATAGTAACGGGTTGGACCCCCTTTTGCCTTCCGAACTGCCTCAATTCTTCGTGGCATAGATTCAACAAGGTGCTGGAAGCATTCCTCAGAGAGTTTGGTCCATATTGACATGATGGCATCACACAGTTGCCGCAGATTTGTCGGCTGCACATCCATGATGCGAATCCCCCGTTCCATCACATCCCAAAGATGCTCTATTGGATTGAGATCTGGTGACTGTGGAGGCCATTTGAGTACAGTGAACTCATTGTCATGTTCAAGAAACCAGTCTGAGATGATTCCAGCTTTATGACATGGCGCATTATCCTGCTGAAAGTAGCCATCAGATGTTGGGTACATTGTGGTCATAAAGGGATGGACATGGTCAGCAACAATACTCAGGTAGGCTGTGGCGTTGCAACGATGCTCAATTGGTACCAAGGGGCCCAAAGAGTGCCAAGAAAATATTCCCCACACCATGACACCACCACCACCAGCCTGAACCGTTGATACAAGGCAGGATGGATCCATGCTTTCATGTTGTTGACGCCAAATTCTGACCCTACCATCCGAATGTCGCAGCAGAAATCGAGACTCATCAGACCAGGCAACGTTTTTCCAATCTTCTATTGTCCAATTTCGATGAGCTTGTGCAAATTGTAGCCTCAGTTTCCTGTTCTTAGCTGAAAGGAGTGACACCCGGTGTGGTCTTCTGCTGCTGTAGCCCATCTACCTCAAAGTTCGACGTACTGTGCGTTCAGAGATGCTCTTCTGCCTACCTTGGTTGTAACGGGTGGCTATTTGAGTCACTGTTGCCTTTCTATCAGCTCGAACCAGTCTGGCCATTCTCCTCTGAACTCTGGCATCAACAAGGCATTTCCACCCACAGAAATGCCGCTCACTGGATGTTTTTTCTTTTTCGGACCATTTCTCGGTAAACCCTAGAGATGGTTGTGCGTGAAAATCCCAGTAGATCAGCAGTTTCTGAAATACTCAGACCAGCCCTTCTGGCACCAACAACCATGCCACGTTCAAAGGCACTCAAATCACCTTTCTTCCCCATACTGATGCTCGGTTTGAACTGCAGGAGATTGTCTTGACCATGTCTACATGCCTAAATGCACTGAGTTGCCGCCATGTGATTGGCTGATTAGAAATTAAGTGTTAACGAGCAGTTGGACAGGTGTACCTAATAAAGTGGCCGGTGAGTGTGTATATATATATATATATATATATATATATATATATATATATATATATATATATGTATAGGGTGGCACGGTGGCTTAACCAGGTTCTATAGAATTTGTGTCACACATTGACACCTAATAACTATTTTGGAACTACATTTCACCTAACTTAATGTCTCTGGACTGTAGGGGACATAGAGAGAACATACAATCCACATAATTCTTTGCTGAGAGACTTAAAATCTAAATTTTAAACACCACTGATGAGAGCTGCATTGTCATTTTGTTTTTAAACATACTACTTAGCTCAAAGACAAGTCGTGGTAACACTTTCTAAGAATCTGGTATATGTAATGCATCATAAGTGAATTTTTAATGCTCTATAAAGTGTTCATAACGCGTTTTAACATTTGTCATCAGCCTTTGTTAATGTACATACGTAGATGTTCAATTGTTATAACAATTTGACATAAGGCTTTATAAGGTGGTTTCATTATTTCAACTTTTGATTGTTTGGATGGGTTTTCCCCGGGTTCTCTGGTTTCCTCCCACTGTCCAAAAACATGGATCAAGTCAATTGAGTTCTCCAAATTGCCCCATATAGACTATGTGTGCGTGTCTGTATGAGTGAGTGTGAGCCCAGAGATAGATTGGCGCCCTGTCCTGGGTGTATCTGCCCAGTGGCCGAAACCTTCCCCTCTGGATGGGCATGGGGAACCCCCCCGCGATAAAGCAGAAGATAATGAATGGATGGATTCTTTGGATGTTTGGACATTCTTACTTCAAACAAGCTGATAACACTTTACTTGAAGTCTGTTATGCCTGTAAAGAGAGCTTATAAGCTTTTATAACAGTTATGAGCACTTATAAAGTAATTTTCAGGAAACACAAATGCTATAAGGCTTTAGTCGCTGGTCTCTATAATAAGTGGATGAACAGTTATATTATTTATAATGCATTATGCCACTTTGTGTTATACAGCCTTATGGCATGTTCTTATAACACTTAATGAGTGTAGTTATCAATTGATGTCAACAAAGGCTTATAACAACTTTTAAAAAACATTATGAATACTTATTATGGTGTTATGATTCGATAATCTTTTATTGGTCCCACAGTAGGAAAAAATTTAAATACTGTGAATACGATTTATAAATGTGTTTATAGTGCACTATGAATACTGTATATTTAGGTAAATTGTTACCTTTATTATAAAGGTAACAATTAATAAAGTCCTTTATTAGTGCAACACTGATTAAAAACTTAACATATAATAATTTAACATGCTGCAATGATGAAAAAAAAAACATTAGTAAATATGAAATGACAGATTTCTGCTTTTGTCAATGTAGGGTGCAAATGGTATCTATAGACAAGTTTTTAAAGATCAAGCTAAATGCTACTAAAAAAGACCTAATACTGCACTATTGCAGTAGAATCTGAACATTTCAGCAGGAGGAGGCCCTCCAGCTTTACATGTGACATGAGTCGGGCTGCAGTGTGTGTTAGGCTTGTTTGTGTTCTCTTTAAAATAATCAGTCTTTTGTTGCCACGTGTGCTGGTGTCGTGGTTGCTGTGTGGTTTTTGCATGCCGTCCCCAAGCATTGAAAGATCAGCTGTATAGTCTCCCACTGAGAATGAGGGTTAATAGACAGTTACCACACAACAATGCCCCAATTTAATTATGTCAATTTTCATCAATACTTACTGGTTCAAGTATCACCCATTATCAAACCAAAACATTTAAGTACCACCTATGTTTTTCGTCATGGAACAACATATGGCAAACATCAATTAGGTGTGAGTGTATATTAAAGCAATAATGTACGAGAGGGCGTGGCATTAATGTGAATAAATCACAAAAAAGAGGTATTGTTTGGCGTGATGCATAGCGGAGTACAGTTACACCTATTTCCCGTGATTTCTTGACAATAATACACAACCTGGATGGCATGGTGGCTTAACGGTTAGCATGTTCGCCTCTCAGCGCTTGGAATCCAGGTTCGAATCCCAATCTTGGTGAGGTTTCCTTGTTCTCCCCGTGTCTGCATGGGTTTCTTCCTGGTTCGCTGGTTTCCTCCAAAAACATGGATTCAAGGTAAATTGAGTGCTCTAAATTGCCCTTTATAATGTTTGTGTATGTATGTGTGTCTGAGTTTGTGCCCAGTGATAGATTGGTGTACTTAGGTTTGATTTATAAAGTTTAAAAAAGGGTGCTGGGCAAATACACCCAGCCCATCACTGAGCACACTTTCTCAGACAGACACAAACAATATATAGGGGCAATTTGGAGAAGCTAATTCACCTTTAATCCATGTTTCTGGACTGTGTGTGTGTGTAACAGGTGCCTAGCGCACCTGTTCCTTATTTTTCAGGTTAATTAACTTGTGTTTGCGTTCTGCATTTTGTTAATTAACCGGTTTTGTTTATTGGTTTGTTTTTGTGCACGTGATCTGGTGCTTTTGGTATTTATTTCCGGTGTTCCCCTTCCTCCGTGCACGTTTCGATACCTCTTTGTTTTCAGGTGTTACTATACCTTTAATAAAATCCGTTTCTCCGATACCTGTTGTGCCTGGCTCCCTTCAGCGTGTTGAAGCGCTTTGGCTCTGCGCTTCGTATGCGCAGCCGTTCGTACCGAGGTAAGTGTGACAGTGTGTGAAAATTGGAGAAGCCAATGCTCTACTAGGGTCACTTTATCCTCTACTAGGGTCGCAGGGGGGTTCCCCATGCCCATCCAGGGTAGAAAGTTTCAGGCGCTGGACAGATACACCCAGGACAGGGCGCCAATCTATCACTGGGCACATACTCACTCACACAAACACACTCTATAAGGGGCAATTTGGAGAATTGAATTGACCTTGGTCCATGTTTTTGGACTGTGGGAGGAAACTGGAGAAGCCAATGCTCTACTAGGGTCGTGAAAGGGGTTCCCCACACCATACACTATATAGGGAAAATTTGGAGAACCTAATTTACCTTTAATCGATGTTTTTTTTACTGTGTTTGAAAACCAGAGAAGCCAATCCTTGGTCTCACGGACTTGGGTCACGGGAGGGGTTCCATATGCCCATAAAACACTAATAAACTGGTCTTTTGCGGCGTAATCTAGTCTGGTTTTTTAAATAAACACTGATCATGTTTCCATTTTCTCTAACAATCCTAACAATCTAGTGACCAAATTAATAAACTCAGTTTAAAAATATATATCGGGATATGTATAATGTATTCTATAGCCATACCATTATTTGGTGTGCCACATTGAGCTACTTTGCATACTACCTGTGGTACATGTACCACAGTTTAAGAACCACTGATATAGACTTTTACAGACCTACAAATTCAGACTGCAGTTTTTCAGTTTTGCTTTACAGTTTTTTCAGTTTAGTTTTTAGTGACTTTAGTTGGTAAGCTATGAATGGAAAAGACGTCGTATGACTAGCAGTATTTAGATTCCATCCTGTTTTCAACCCCAACTTATTAAACTCAGCCTTAATGATTATTCATCCATTCATTATCTTCCGCTTAATCCTCTACTTGGATCGTCGGGGGGGGGGGGGGGGGGGGGGGGATTGTTCCCCATGTCCATCCAGGGGAGAACGTTTCGGGCGCTGGGCAGATACACCCAGGACAGGGCACTAATCTATCGCTGGGACCACTCACTCACACACACACACACACACTACTATATGGGGCAATTTAGAGCATCCATGTTTTTGTGGAGGAAACTGGAGAACCCGGAGGAAACCCAGGTGGACATGGGAAGAACATAGAAACTCCACCCAGATTGGTATTCGCACCTGGAATCCCCAGCGCTGAGTGGCGAACGTGCTGAGCACTAAGCCACTGTGCCGCCCATATTAAGGATTACACAACAATTTTTTCAACAGTGGACCAGTATTGAGGCCCAACCTACAGCGATTCCAGTGAGCTACACTACAAGTTTTGTTCTGACCTTTTAAGATAGCGCTTTATTATAATGTTACACACACATTGCTGGGTGGGTCACAGATGTGACTATAGTTGCCAGGCTGCTAAGAAAATGCTAATTAGGGTGACAGTTAAGTGTGTGTGTGTGTGTGTGTGTGTGTGTGTGTGTGTGTGTGTGTGTGTGTGTGTGTGTGTGTGTGTGTGTGTTTGTTTGTATATGTGGTTCCTTCTGAACCAGAGTTTAATAAGTCTCCCTGGATTCAAGTGCACTAGAGGGTTTAGTCTCTATAGACAAAAAACAGCTCCATTCCCCACCTTAATACTTAGTATTTATAGAATTTTATGTTCAGTGATTAACAACAATCTATTTACCCAATCTGGGTAGAGTTTCCATGTTCTCCCCGTGTCCGCATAGGTTTCCTCCAGGTTCTCTGGTTTCCTCCCACAGTCCAAAAACATGGATCAAGGTCAATTGAATGCTCTAAATTGCCCCATATAGAATGTGTTTGTGTGTGTGAGTGTGCCCAGTGATAGATTGGCACCCTGGGTGTATCTGCCTATGCCTGAAACGTTCTCGCCTGGATGGGCATGGAGAACTCCCGACCCCCCGTGACCCTAGTAAAAGATTTAACCGTAAGATGGATGGATGTTATTTTAGTCCATTTGTATTTTTGTGTTTGCGTATTTGAAGAACTGAAGGTCATTTAGTTAGTAGATACCATTATTTCAACCGTCCGTTGAAAGTTTGTTTTGCCACTGACTCATAAATGTTCTAAAAATATGCCGAAGTTAGAGGCCATGTGAATTAATCCTTAATATAAGAGACAAGAACTCTCAGATGACCTGATGTGAGGGTTTGGTGGTGACAGAAGGGCACCAGGATGTCAGCTGCTTTGCCGCCGTGAGTTTCTGAGTGCATTTTCATGCTAACAGACGAAACCTTAACAGCTGAGTTCAGTGAGCGAGAAACCAGAGCATGCCGTTCACTCCCTGGAGGTGTTGTGCTGTTTGCTCAGAAATCACCACAAATTTGTAACAGCAGGCCCAAATGTCACACGTTCTCGTTTGATCATGGCAACCCAGAACGAATTAAGTTGACGTGTGGAAACAGAGAAAATGATAACATGGCTAGCTCTCAGTTCTGTCAGTGTGCTTTCCAACACTGATAAGGTAATGCTGCTTAGCTTTGGAAGCCTTCCATTTGCTAGCTTTATTGAACACTAGCTTGATGTAGAAGATTAACCTAAATTTAAATATCGAAATAGCTGCAGACTAAATCTTAAGTGTCAAACCCCAAGGCATGTGCTAACATGACAGAAGAAAATGCAACATAAAAAGACTGTGATGTTCACATCTCTCATCTCTAATTATGTCAATAATTTCCTATACTAGGGACTAAGGTCGGCGGCATGGTGGCTTAGTGGTTAGCACGTTCGCCTCTCAGTACTAGGGATTCCCGGTTCGAATCCCCATCTGGGTGGAGTTTCCATGTTCTCCCTGTGTCCACATGGGTTTCCTCGGGTTTCCTCCCACAGTCCAAAAACATGGATCAAGTCAATTGAGTTCCTCAAATTGCCCATATAGAGTGTGTTTGTGTGCGTGTCTGTGTGAGTGAGTGTGTGCCCAGCGATAGATTGGCACCCTGTCCTGGGTGCCAAGCGCCCAGCGCCCGAAATGTTCTCAACTGGATGGGCATTGGGAACCCCCTCCCCCCCCCCCCCGCGACCCTAATATAGGATAAAGCGGAAGATAATGGATAGGGACTAGGGGAGAACGATTTGGGTGCCAGGCAAATACACCCAGTACATCAACAATTCACACTTACTCAGACAGACAAAAAAACTATATAGGGACAGTTTAGAGAAGCTAATTCATCCATGTTTTTTTGGACCGTGTGTGAAAACCAATGGGCCCAGACTGGTAACTTCAGTGGACCTGGGATTTTAACCCACAACCTCCCAATAAGCACTGAGCTACCACAGTGTGTATATCTATATGTAGTATGTATATTCATTCTTTTTTCTTTTTTTATATTAAGCGTTTATATTGTATGTACTGTAGATGTATGTATGTATGTATGTATGTATGTATGTATGTATGTATGTATCTATCTATCTATCTATCTATTCTATCTATCTATCTGTCTGTCTGTCTGTCTGTATGTATGTATATATATATATATATATATATATATATATATATATATATATATATATATATATATATATATATATATATATATATATATATATATGATAAGTAAGATGAGTAAGACATGCAGTGCTATCATGCTGTCATCCTGGCATGCCACTCCAGTGATGTGGATGAATCAAGGACACAGTAGAGAAGCACTCACTGAATTTAGACACATTTGCAAACAATATTTAAGAGAGAAAGTTATATTATGTTTATAGAATAAGTCTTGGATCTTTGATTTCAGTTTATAAAAATTGGGAGCGAAAACGAATGTGTATCATTTATGTTTTTCTTGTGTGTGTGTGTGCTTACAGAGTAAAAAAGACCTCCCTGTCAGTTAAAGTGTGCTCCAGCGGCCTGCAGGTCCATATCAGTGGCAGACCCAAGACGGTAACAGTGGAGACAAGATCCGGCAACTCCACAGCTGAGTTCAAGAAAAGTCGTACTGGATTCACGTTGCACCTTCCTTCTCAGTGAGACAACTTTGGATCAGTTTATGGACCCAAGGATCTGTTTGTAGTATCCACCTACAAATATTTAATCCAAAATAATGAACCGCTAACTGAATGCTGAACTCCAAAATGATCACTTTAAAATGTTATGTATTTAACTTACTTTGGAAAATGTATTTTATTAGTTTGATATTTGTACACATATTTAATCAGTATAGTTAATTATTAATTTGAATAATTATATGGCCTAAATACACTGGATAATTTGTTGATTAATGTAGATTACATAAAAATCAAGTGTTCATACAATGTAATTTTGAGCGTCATTGTATATGGTAAATACAGTGGTTTAGTGGTTAGCATGTTCGCCTTTAAGTCCTGGGGATCCAGGTTCAAATCCTAATCTGGGTGGAGTTTTCATGTTCTCCCCATATCCATGTGGGTTTCCTCCGGGATCTCCAGTTTCCTCCCACAGTCCAAAAACATGGATTCAAGGTAAATTAAATTCTTTAAATCAGCCCATATAGAGTGTGAATGAATGAATGTGTATGGTGCGTGCGGAGCAAAACGGGGGGAGTTTCCATTTATCTCCTCATGTCCTTGTGGGTTTCCTTCGTGTTCTCTGTTTTACTACCACAGTCAAAAAACACGGATTGAAGGTAAATTGAATGCTGTTTCAAGGTAAATTGAATGCTCTAAATTGCCCCACATAGAGTGTCTGTGTGAGAGTGAAATGTTCTTCCCTGGATGACAGGGATAGCTGGTGTGCCCAGCGATAGATCAGCGCCCTGTCCTGGATGTATCTGCACAGCGCCCAAAACATTGTCCCCTGGATGGGCATGGGGAACCCCCCCCCCCCCACGACCCTAGTAGAGGATTAAGAGGAGAATAATGACTGACTGTATATGGTGGAGTTGTACACTTTTCAGGAATACATAAATTAGAGTGTAGCTCCTTCCTGTACATATACAGCATTTGCTGGATTTTGCCATTTTCATAGTGAAAAGAAGCAGCCATCATGGCCACTTCACTTACAGTTACTGGCAGCTGAAATCTCCCCCCATTAAACAAAAGTCCTTAAAGGAGTACATTATCAATGCTAAGGAACTGTTTAACACGAACAATAATACATGACAATAGGGTT